>JASANE010017741.1:0-26385 GCA_030248225.1 Trileptium ribeirensis
GATAGTGAGTGTCATGGAATATGTATAATCAAGAGTTCATCAGAGAAAAGTATGACAGTTCCATGCACTGTAAGATTAGCAGTGTTTGATGCGGTGTGACCGCTCCCCTTAGTTTTAGGAAAGTAGTCATGTATAAAGTCCACGCCCCACCAGTTTTATGGGGGATAGTTCGAACCTCCCCTAGTTTTTTGATGGGGGCAGGTTGAACCGGTAGCTGCTTATAAGGCGATCCGAGGAAGCCGCCTAAAACTGGGAGTCTATACCTGACAACCCCTATAAAACTGAGGCGTCAGGTTGAAAACGCCCGTATCATCAAACATAGGATAGCATTAGAGTGTCATACTCATCTCTAATGCACTCTTAGTGTAATTGATTACATTACTTTAACTAAAACATAATATAAAAATATAAGTATTTTATACTGTCCTACATATATACCATATTCAATATATATAAATATATATATAATTTTTCATTGTTCTATCGTATAATTAATACCAAGTTAATTGAACAGGAATGGAATACTTTTTACAGTCATCGATCCAGCTTCGACACCTATGAAATTGTGTAACACACAAACACACACACAGTAGTATATAGTGTAGAGGTGGTGACAACGATAGGAAAAAAACGAAACCGGAAATACGACACATCTTTGAAATACCTTCAATGAATGGATTATAATTGGTGTTCCCTTGGTGGTTCTGTTGGTAACCGGTTATAGTAGAACTGGGCCCGGGCATACCTTCAATTTCATAATAGCGTTTATGATTTCGGTTACGATGATATTGTCGCCCGACGCAGTGCCCAAAGTTCGATCTTGATCTGGGTCAACAGTCCCTGGCTGTGGCTGTGGGCACCGAATGTAGCTGAAAAAACGCCGGATTTTGACGTTATAGTTGTTGCTGATACTATTATATAGAGCTTAAGCAGTCGCCAGGCAGATGTGGGACCAATGAACGGACTCACGGATCGGAAAAAATGAACCATTTGTTGTAGAAATAGGCCCTGTAGTTGTCGAACCTGGATCGATGACTGTAAAAAGTATTCCATTATATTTAATTAACTTAGATTAATTATACTATATAACAATGAAAAATTATATATATATTTATATATATTGAATATGGTATATATGTAGGACAGTATAAAATACTTATATTTTTATATTATGTTTTAGTTAAAGTAATGTAATCAATTACACTAAGAGTGCATTAGAGATGAGTATGACACTCTAATGCTATCCTATGTTTGATGATACGGGCGTTTTCAACCTGACGCCTCAGTTTTATAGGGGTTGTCAGGTATAGACTCCCAGTTTTAGGCGGCTTCCTCGGATCGCCTTATAAGCAGCTACCGGTTAAGACGCCATCGAAAAACAGGGGAGGTTGGAAATGCCCATAAAACTGGTGGGGCGTGGACTTTATACATGACTACTTTCCTAAAACTAAGGGGAGCGGTCACACCGCATCAAACACTGCTAATCTTACAGTGCATGGAACTGTCATACTTTTCTCTGATGAACTCTTGATTATACATATTCCATGACACTCACTATCATTTAGGTGAAATAATAATAAAAATATACAAAGTTTGGGGACCCAGTGTAGTTCGCGGTCCTTCGCACCATAGTGTGAGGCGCCATGGACACACTATTGCCACCTGACTTGAATGAACAGGAACAACAATGTCAATGCAGTTGGCTGGCATGATCATTTAGGTGAAATAATAATAAAAAATATACAAAGTTTGGGGACCCAGTGTAGTTCGCGGTCCTTCGCACCATAGTGTGAGGCACCATGGACACACTATTGCCACCTGACTTGAATGAACAGGAACAACAATGTCAATGCAGTTGGCTGGCTTGATCATTTAGGTGAAATAATAATAAAAAATATACAAAGTTTGGTAACCCAGTGTAGTTCGCGGTCTTTCACACCATAGTGTGAGGCGCCATGGACACACCATTGCCACCTGACTTGAATGAACAGGAACAATAATGTCAATGCAGTTGGCTGGCTTGATCATTTAGGTGAAATAATAATAAAAAATATACAAAGTTTGGGGCCCCAGTGTTGTAGTTCGCGGTCCTTCGCACCATAGTGTGAGGCGCCATGGACACACTATTGCCACCTGACTTGAATGAACAGGAACAACAATGGCAATGCAGTTGGCTGGCTTGATCATTTAGGTGAAATAATAATAAAAAATATACAAAGTTTGGTAACCCAGTGTAGTTCGCGGTCTTTCGCACCATAGTGTGAGGCGCCATGGACACACCATTGCCACCTGACTTGAATGAACAGGAACAACAATGTCAATGCAGTTGGCTGGCTTGATCATTTAGGTGAAATAATAATAAAAAATATACAAAGTTTGGGGACCCAGTGTTGTAGTTCGCGGTCCTTCGCACCATAGTGTGAGGCGCCATGGACACACCATTGCCACCTGACTTGAATGAACAGGAACAACAATGTCAATGCAGTTGGCTGGCATGATCATTTAGGTGAAATAATAATAAAAAATATACAAAGTTTGGGGACCCAGTGTAGTTCGCGGTCCTTCGCACCATAGTGTGACGCACCATGGACACACTATTGCCACCTGACTTGAATGAACAGGAACAACAATGTCAATGCAGTTGGCTGGCTTGATCATTTAGGTGAAATAATAATAAAAAATATACAAAGTTTGGTAACCCAGTGTAGTTCGCGGTCCTTCGCACCATAGTGTGAGGCACCATGGACACACTATTGCCACCTGACTTGAATGAACAGGAACAACAATGTCAATGCAGTTGGCTGGCATGATCATTTAGGTGAAATAATAATAAAAAATATACAAAGTTTGGGGACCCAGTGTAGTTCGCGGTCCTTCGCACCATAGTGTGAGGCACCATGGACACACTATTGCCACCTGACTTGAATGAACAGGAACAACAATGTCAATGCAGTTGGCTGGCTTGATCATTTAGGTGAAATAATAATAAAAAATATACAAAGTTTGGTAACCCAGTGTAGTTCGCGGTCTTTCGCCACCATAGTGTGAGGCGCCATGGACACACCATTGCCACCTGACTTGAATGAACAGGAACAATAATGTCAATGCAGTTGGCTGGCTTGATCATTTAGGTGAAATAATAATAAAAAATATACAAAGTTTTGGGGCCCCAGTGTTGTAGTTCACCGTCCTCGCCACCATAGTGTGAGGCGCCATGGACACACTATTGCCACCTGACTTGAATGAACAGGAACAACAATAGCAATGCAGTTGGATGGCTTGATCATTTAGGTGAAATAATAATAAAAAATATACAAAGTTTGGTAACCCAGTGTAGTTCGCGGTCTTTCGCACCATAGTGTGAGGCGCCATGGACACACCATTGCCACCTGACTTGAATGAACAGGAACAACAATTGTCAATGCAGTTGGCTGGCTTGATCATTTAGGTGAAATAATAATAAAAAATATACAAAGTTTGGGGACCCAGTGTTGTAGTTCGCGGTCCTTCGCACCATAGTGTGAGGCGCCATGGACACACCATTGCCACCTGACTTGAATGAACAGGAACAACAATGTCAATGCAGTTGGCTGGCATGATCATTTAGGTGAAATAATAATAAAAAATATACAAAGTTTGGGGACCCAGTGTAGTTCGCGGTCCTTCGCACCATAGTGTGAGGCACCATGGACACACTATTGCCACCTGACTTGAATGAACAGGAACAACAATGTCAATGCAGTTGGCTGGCATGATCATTTAGGTGAAATAATAATAAAAAATATACAAAGTTTGGGGACCCAGTGTAGTTCGCGGTCCTTCGCACCATAGTGTGAGGCACCATGGACACACTATTGCCACCTGACTTGAATGAACAGGAACAACAATGTCAATGCAGTTGGCTGGCTTGATCATTTAGGTGAAATAATAATAAAAAATATACAAAGTTTGGTAACCCAGTGTAGTTCGCGGTCTTTCGCACCATAGTGTGAGGCGCCATGGACACACCATTGCCACCTGACTTGAATGAACAGGAACAACAATGTCAATGCAGTTGGCTGGCTTGATCATTTAGGTGAAATAATAATAAAAAATATACAAAGTTTGGGGACCCAGTGTTGTAGTTCGCGGTCCTTCGCACCATAGTGTGAGGCGCCATGGACACACCATTGCCACCTGACTTGAATGAACAGGAACAACAATGTCAATGCAGTTGGCTGGCTTGATCATTTAGGTGAAATAATAATAAAAAATATACAAAGTTTGGTAACCCAGTGTAGTTCGCGGTCTTTCGCACCATAGTGTGAGGCACCATGGACACACCATTGCCACCTGACTTGAATGAACAGGAACAACAATGTCAATGCAGTTGGCTGGCTTGATCATTTAGGTGAAATAATAATAAAAAATATACAAAGTTTGGTAACCCAGTGTAGTTCGCGGTCTTTCGCACCATAGTGTGAGGCGCCATGGACACACCATTGCCACCTGACTTGAATGAACAGGAACAACAATGTCAATGCAGTTGGCTGGCTTGATCATTTAGGTGAAATAATAATAAAAAATATACAAAGTTTGGGGACCCAGTGTTGTAATTCGCGGTCCTTCGCACCATAGTGTGAGGCGCCATGGACACACCATTGCCACCTGACTTGAATGAACAGGAACAACAATGTCAATGCAGTTGGCTGGCTTGATCATTTAGGTGAAATAATAATAAAAAATATACAAAGTTTGGTAACCCAGTGTAGTTCGCGGTCTTTCGCACCATAGTGTGAGGCGCCATGGACACACCATTGCCACCTGACTTGAATGAACAGGAACAACAATGTCAATGCAGTTGGCTGGCTTGATCATTTAGGTGAAATAATAATAAAAAATATACAAAGTTTGGGGACCCAGTGTTGTAGTTCGCGGTCCTTCGCACCATAGTGTGAGGCGCCATGGACACACCATTGCCACCTGACTTGAATGAACAGGAACAACAATGTCAATGCAGTTGGCTGGCTTGATCATTTAGGTGAAATAATAATAAAAAATATACAAAGTTTGGGGAACCAGTGTTGTAGTTCGCGGTCCTTCGCACCATAGTGTGAGGCGCCATGGACACACCATTGCCACCTGACTTGAATGAACAGGAACAACAATGTCAATGCAGTTGGCTGGCTTGGTCATTTAGGTGAAATAATAATAAAAAATATACAAAGTTTGGGGACCCAATGTTGTAGTTCGCGGTCCTTCGCACCATAGTGTGAGGCGCCATGGACACACTATTGCCACCTGACTTGAATGAACAGGAACAACAATGTCAATGCCGTTGGCTGGCATGATCATTTAGGTGAAATAATAATAAAAAATATACAAAGTTTGGGGACCCAGTGTAGTTCGCGGTCCTTCGCACCATAGTGTGAGGCGCCATGGACACACTATTGCCACCTGACTTGAATGAACAGGAACAACAATGTCAATGCAGTTGGCTGGCATGATCATTTAGGTGAAATAATAATAAAAAATATACAAAGTTTGGGGACCCAGTGTAGTTCGCGGTCCTTCGCACCATAGTGTGAGGCGCCATGGACACACTATTGCCACCTGACTTGAATGAACAGGAACAACAATGTCAATGCCGTTGGCTGGCTTGTTAAATTTGAAAAGCTACAATTTTAGGAAATTATTTTATAATATTCCTTAACTTTTTATATTTAATAGGGTTGTTTTTCCTTTATATTGTAGTGTTTAATTTTCTCTCCAGCTAAGGCGAACATATAGTGTGTCCCTCTCAAACTATGGTATGAAGGGAGTCCCAATCTATGGGGTTAATGTCCTTTATTACAACAAACACACCAAGGGAGACAGCACAAGCACGACTAGTGTCTGTGTGTCAATTATTTTAAGACTATTCGGCGCGTCTTTTCTGGAAACAAAGTCAGACATCGTTTGTTCGTAGTGACTAAAAAAAATTAATAAAATATGAGGCGCGATCGCGGGACATGGCGGCTCTAACACCGCCACTGATTCAAAGTTAAAAAGCATTTTGTCTTAATTCCCGAAAACAGCTTATTTTATTACATTCAAAATGAAATCAAAGCTATTTTTATTTCAAAACAATAATATTTTGACTTTGACTTAAAACTTGGATTACGGTTATGAGCTTTTATAAAACTTGTTGTTATTACCTCTCGGTGTATTTTTCCCAGGTCATGACACTCAATTTCCAAATGTAAAATCCATGAAGCAAATTAGACATGTCAAAACTCTAACGCTAATCTATCTATCTTGGCTTTGGATGTCAATCACAAATGAAAATTTTTGCTGGATACTAGTCTTCGCTGTGTTCTATATACATTCCCTACCATGGTGTAGAAGGTTACGTCAGTCAAATTATCAGATAGCTATATGTTTCATCACAGAACGGCGTTGACGCTATAATGTCCCCACTGTTTGGAACTTATGTAGTCGCGACTATACCGTGTAGAAAGTCAGGATCATACCCATACTTTAAATCAATTTCTGACAACATACGGCACGTCCTTAGCTAAGCGATGGCTAATTTTTTCATATATCTGATAACTGGTTAGCTGTTGACTGGCTATTTCTCTACCAAACTACGTAATTAGCAATTGATATATAAGTGTAATATGGAGGCGAATATCAAATAGAAGAAGAAACTAGCGGATAGCCCCATTTTCGATCTTCGTTTGAATAGTTCGACCCACACTGTTGTCTGTATATATTGATTTTCACGCCTGAATGCTACTGCGACTGCATTCTTGCTAAAGCCATATTTGAAAAAAAACTACATATCTTTAGTTCTTTTAACGTTAGGTCTCACAAAACTACTCAAGCGAAATTTTTGAATTTTGTATAAACTCAGCAACACAAATCAAAATGTGTAAATATTAAATACACGAGCATTCACGACGTTCAGAAGGTCTTGAACTGATGCCATCATAAGCATCAGCTAAATGAAACCCACGCTGAGTTCCCTGGATTTAGCCAAAATATTACTCTAATTTTATATGACTAGATTAGTTTTGCCAACAAAAATTAACCCCGATAACAGTAAGTTACCTAATTCTTATAGTAAAAAGGTTTTGGATAGCAGATACCTTGTACTGTTTTATAATTGTGGTTTAAAATGGTTTTAGAAATTTAGTTTTTTTGTTAAAAGGTTTTGGACAGCTGACACATTGCACTGTTTTAGAAGTGTGGTTTAAAATGATATTGAAGATTTGATTTTTGCTCAAAATAGTTTTGGGCAGCTGATACATTGCACTGTTTTAAAATTGTGGTTTAAACTGATTTCAGAAATTTAATTTTTTTTTGTAAAAAGGTTTTGAACAGTTGATACATTGCAATGTTTTATAATTGTGGTTTAAAATGGTTTTAGAAATTTAATTTTTTTGTTAAAAGGTTTTGGACAGCTCACACATTGCACTGTTTTAGAATTGTGGTTTAAAATAATTTTAGAAATTTAAATTTTTTGTAAAAAAGTTTCGAACAGCTGATACATTGCACTGTTTTGAAATTGTGGTGTAAATTTTTTTTAGAAATTTAATTTTTTTGTAAAAAGGTTTTGAACAGTTGATACATTGCAATGTTTTATAATTGTGGTTTAAAATGAATTTAGTAATTTAATTTTTGCCTTAAAATGGTTTTGGATAGCTGGGGTATATTGCACTGTTTTAGAATTGTGGTTTCAAATGATTTTGAAGATTTAATTTTTGTTTAAAATAGTTTTGGACAGCTGATACATCGCACTGTTTTAGAATTGTGGTTTGAAATGATTTTGGAGATTTAATTTTTGCCTTAAAATGGTTTTGGGTAGCTGGTACATTGCACTATTTTAGAATTGTGATTTGAAATAATTTTGAAGATTTAATTTTTGCGTAAAATGATTTTGGACAGCTGATACATTGCACTGTTTTGGAATTGTGGTTTGAAATCAATCTGATTTTCCGTTGTTGAGTTAGGCTTATCATTAAGTATTTTCCTTATAACTATATAGTCTTAGTTTTAAATGATACAACACTCAACTACCGTCGACAGTTGGAAAAACCTCAGTTATGCTTTTAATTACCTTACGCATTCGGCTTTAGACTAAATTTATTTCTCAAATTTCTCAATGTCTACGATATAATGTTCCCAACATTGATTATTTACTATGTTAGTAATACAATTTATTGAAGTTCATATTTTCGAAGCTTCAAATTTGGAAATTTAAAATTTTAGTTGAAGGTTTAAATTTTTAATTTTTTAAGTGATGTAAATTTAAATTTTTAAGCGATGTAATTTTTAAATTTTTTTAAATTTAATAATTCTAGATTTCAGTGTGTTCTAAACATCTATTTTGTCTCTACAAACTTTTTCTCAATTTTAAAATGTATAATATATCGCCGCTCAGCAACATAATTCTTAGCATTGTTTATTTAGAACTAGACCAGAAGTATAATTATAAATAAACAGGTGTTTTTTAAAAATTATGCAAGTCATGCAAGTATTTCAAAATTGAATAAAAGTTTGAATGAACATTAATGTATACATTTTGAAATAAAAGACTTGTCCTAAACTTTTTAATTTAAACTTTCAAAACCTTCAAGTTTAACGCATTTGGCTCATATTATATGTATTATATATGTATTTGTGGTTATGTATTTGTATTTATAAGACTTTAACTAGATTATATCTTATAGTCTAGTATACATTCGATAATGATAAAGTATTTATTAAAAAATCTAAAAATTCATTATTTAAAATAAAAATGATGAAAACAAAATGATATTTCCTGTATTTCATTAAAGATTTTAATTAAATTTATCCTGAAGCTTAAGTTTTTAGCTTATTATGAGCCAACAGTTCCTATATGGATATATCAATATATATATATATATATATATAGGTATATATAGCTCCCGCCGAGGTGCCGCAGACCTCCACCCCGAGGCGGCGGGCCCCCTGTGAGGAGATGCACGCTCCGGAGGTGTGGTATTCCCCGATGTGCCGCTGCCCCGAACAAAGGCTCCCCCAATCGGCGCAAACTCCCCTCCCGCCGAGAAACCGCACCCCCCAGAGGCCACCCTCCGAGGTCGATCCCCTGAGTGATGCCGCACCCTGTCAAGCCATCGGATCTGCCGGCGCATCACCCCCACCCCGTTCCCCGAGTTGTCGCCGTTCTGCAGCGCCGCGCACACAGGCTAGAAAAAACTACCTACACGGCAAGTACTTGGCAAGCCATGCATGTAGCTATCAATAAATTTATTCAGTAATGTGAATAAGAGGTACATCTATATGTCATTTCCTACAGAATGAAACAGAAAATAAAGTTGACATATGACGGGAAACGACATAATGTGGACATATGCACGTGCCTATTCTATTTACCAGAGAACGTGCTAGCGGAATATAAGCCGGCTTCATAGATTCATGCTATTCAGGCAAAGCCATGTTCTTACAATTTTCCTTAATTTAATGCAGTCCGTTCGTGCAGTAAATCTGATGCCGTCTGAGACGATATAATAAAAATAAGTAGACAACGTCTTCTGTTTCCGATACTGACCAATATTTACTTCTTAAAAAGGTATATCTCCAAAACAAAGTAATCGCCGATTTTCAAAAAATTCTAGAAAACTTCGTTAAAAATGCAGCAGCATTGGCATAAAACATATGATAGGGACACAGCCGCGTCCCTATAATATCGAAAATGTTGTCAAATTTGACTATTTTGGTGTAAAAAAAGTTTAGCAAATTTTAATCCGTTACCTGTTCCGCAGGATTAATAACCCGCTTAATCTGAAGTTAAAACAATGAAACCAACATGTTTAATAGGATAAGTTACCCTATAATCGTATCCTTCACACCCAACGAGGAAAAACTTGTTTTGTAAAAATTTTGAAAATTTCATTTTTAAGGCAGTATTTTTTAAACTTTGGCTCGCAGATCGAAAAAGGGTCCTCTGATAAAACATTCGCACCTGCAAAGTTGTAGTTGTCGAAAGGAATTTCAGGATTTCACCATTTTTCGATTGCTTCTTGTAAAAGTTATAAGCTAGGAATATGGGTAATGGCCTTATCAAAAAATTTCCAATTCGTATCGTTTTAGGTAAAAAATTGAGATATAAAATACAAAGCTGAGTGCAAAATTACATTTCATTACGAGCGGAATAAAATGTATTTGCGAAAATCCATCAATCTGGTTGAATAGTTATGTTACAAACTAACGAAGAGAAGAATTTTTTTTTCAATTGAACACTATTTGAGATACCGAGAAAAAGTGCATCTCACTTTGATTTGTGCCAATTCGGCCAGTGCCAATAGAAAACTACGCTAGCTTGAAATTGTGATAATAGTTTCCGTTTGTGTTAGTTCAAAAGCCGGCAATGGTCTTTTAAAAAGCCTAATTTGGCATAAAATTTAAACAAAAGGCTTCCTGGTTTCCATCGTTAAAATAGCCGAATTAAATTCGAACGCTACAGTTAGGTCTTTAGTACCCAAAATTCGAGAAAATACGCAATTATTGTATCAAATCCATAACTCATTAGATAAGAAAGATAACATATTATACCATTTTATAGAAAGATTTACTACTTTTGGATGTAATCTCGCCAACGATCCAAACCAATTTCAGTTATTCGTTTACAATAAATTATATCTTTATCTTACAGCGGTTGACTTTTATTACATAGATAGGCTTCATTCAGTATAGCCTTGTAGTTTTTTTTTCAAGTAATTAAATAAAACTAAATTTTTACTTTAGGTAGCCCAACCATATGATCTTAGCATTTTCGTACGCGACTCGCATGGCGAAAGATTTGCTCCCGAATCCTGTAAACCGTTATCAGAATGACCCTGTCTATTTCAATCCTTTATCTGTGAGCTAATTGCTTCTATGGGATCAATCTTAATCTGAAATTTGTATTTTATAGAGAGAAGATAGTTTACATAAAAATATATATCGGGCAAATAATTTAGTTATTCAAAATATAGAATTATTTTTCATGTTGATGCATTTTTATAGGTCGTTATACCAAATGTATTGCGATATGATTATCGAGTGTTTGTTTGATACTTCGCAAAGACTGCTGGATTTCCGCAATTTAAAGTTTCCATCTTATCTATCAATGGCAACCAACGTGATGCCAAGGTACCCTTTGAATGACAACTTTTAATTTAGTTCAATCCTAACTTCATTGTTTTTCTGTACGCCACCAGCCCATATAGTTTCTGCAAAAACACTGGCTGGAAAGCAGCAGACAGTAAACCAATGGAAATTGAACAACAGATACGCTCCAAAATGAATGGAACGACTCGCACAAAGATTCGGTCATATTCTCATTAAGATTATCCTGCTTTTACACTACTGATCATATGAACTATAGCGGGCTTTTTCTCAAAGATGTTTGAAACGCTGCAGCTTATCTTAATAAAATTGATCGGTAGTAACATAAATTAACCACCGTAAATATCACCAACGCATGCAATGATAAAATCAGAGACAGCTAGCTACCCGAATTTCGCAGATACAGCTCACGAAAAAGTCGTGAACAGATACAATGACAGTTTGGATCACACTGGCTTAAAATTTGTACGATGGTAATTTTATACAATAAAATTGCATGAAATTAGTTTGCTATATTTTGCGGTGAAGTTGAAATTTCGCCAATTGTATAACAAACAAATCTTAATCAAATCTTAAACAAATCTTAATCAAATCTTAAATCAATCTTAATCAATTGTGTACGAATTCGTACATTTACGTAAGACTATGTCAAGCTAAATTGTAAAAAATTTACTACAATAAATGTATGACACATTGTACATAATTTGTATGAATTATATCAAAGAATATCTATGATTGTTTACTTTGTATGAATTTACACAATAGAATTGAATGATTTGTTACACATGACTTTGGATGAAACAAAAGCAAAATTTATATAATTGCCTGATGTTGAAAGCTGAGCGTCGAATTTCTGAAACTTACCCGATTTCAATCATTACTTATCGGTATTTGAAGCGATAAAATGTGTACTCAACTAAATGAACCCTTAACGACCAGAAAATAAAAGAATGAAAATATAAGCTCAATAGCATTATTATTTTTGTATCAAAGTTGTTCCAATTCATTCTCGTGACGAAAATGTCAAAGCTTACAACACAAGTGTACAGCCTTAGCTTATTTCGGCTTTATTTGATGTTTGGAATTGCCACAAACCGTCAAAAGTCCATATGACTTTCCTTAAAACACGGGTTGCCAAAACAGACTCACCGAATATAATCTATAATATTTTTAATAGGTTGAGTTCTAAATTATGATCCGTGTAAAAGTGTCATTTTTGATATAATTAATAGGCTGTCGGAACAATATTAATAACTTGGTGTTGTTTCTTTATTGAGATACAAGTTACGACTAGTTTTGGCTACCATTAAACAAGATTAATATTAGGATAATTTTTCTCGCCTCTACACCGGGTCTGGGCTGGGAAAAATGAATATGACATGCGGAACTTCAAAGTTTGCCCCCAAAATATGCTGGGCAGTTGATTCATTTTTATAGGAAACAGGGACGCAAATTAATTAAATAATTAATTAATTAATTAATTAATTTATTTATTTATTTATTATTTAATTAATTTAATTAATTATTTGTGGACTGTTTTACTGACTAGCCTGAATCACTTAGAGGAATTAGTCAAATTAATATCTTACAGATATATAGTTTTCCAGCAATTACACTAAATAACTGTCTAGATGAATTTTTAGTACTAAAATAGTGTATTTTCCCGAATTTAGTGAACTAGTACTATAGCTGGGAATATGAAGCGTTCAAATTGAGGTCTTAAAATTTGAAGCTATGACGTTTTGCTAACCTTCGAAAAGTTCGAAAACTCCAACTATGAAATTTGACATTAGAATTAAATTTTGGCCTAAAAGTTTTAAACTATTATAGCTTAAGATTTTGAAATTCGGGTATCGTGATCTCCAGAACAAATACATTATCGACAACTCTGTAGTTGGTTTTTGTTCAAAATAATTCTAGTTTTAGGGCCTTGTGAGTGAATTTGTTATAAAAGTATCAATACCTCTTCAAGTAAGATCTGTGAAACATTTGCGGTCAAACTGACACACATCATGTATATATGATGAGAAGAAGCATCAGCTTAATGATAGCCTAAACAGGTATACCATGAAGCTTTTACCCAGGGTTTACGGAGATCTCAAGAACAAAATTTTCTCTTCTTGGAATAGACAACCGCTATTAGACGACACAAACGCTGAATTTCTACGCATTCAAGTCCTCGTTGATAGATAAATTTGCACGTCAGCTGAAACAAATATGTGTTCTCAGTTAGTTCGGGTTTTTCTGATCTAAAATATACATTGTCTTTGAAAAATTGAGATATTTTAATTTTATATGAATCTGCACAATCCTTGACACCCTCAAATCCTGCGACTGGATGGCAAACTAATGCACATTTGGACAAAATAGTGAAACAGGATACAGTAACAGTTCAAATGAAACAAGAAAACGAAGACTTCAAATATAATCAACAAGAGATGACTGATTCATAGATGACTGACAACTCAACAAGACGTAATTGTACATTCCAGAGGTCTTTTCGGCTATGCCCAAAATTTTGGTATAATTTTGATAGCCTGAGTACAAAACCTTTATAAGTCGTTAACCGATGAACCGAATTAGTTTATTTTTACACCAGTAGGCCCAGTTCAAATGCGGTTCCGAATCGTATAAAATTATATATTAATGAGGAAATATTTTTCGAAAATTACCACGAAGTCCACGGGGAGGAGTACCGAAAACTCAAAGAATAGCAATAAATATGGCTGAAAAAAGTATTTTCTGGACCGCCTCGTAGAACCGAGTCGAATGACACCAAAATTTACGCTGTAAGTACAAAATTTACAATTTTTGGACCGGGTAGTAGAATTGAAAAGACCCCATTTCAGCAGCATTCGTACCAATGCCCAAATTCTTGTGGTACCATTGCAATCTCGCATTGTTTTTCTCGCATCGATTAGGCTAAACAACAAGCAACACAACTATGACCGGGTAATTATTTAAATTAATTAATTAAATAATCAATTCATTAATTATTTATTTAATTAAATAATCAGCTAATTACTTGATTAAATATTTAATTAATTAATTAATTAAGTATTTAATTAAATAAACATTTAATTAATTAATCAATTAATGAATTATTTAAATAAATACTTAATCAATTAAGTAATTAATTAGTTAATAATTCATGGTATTTAATTGTAACAATAAACCAACCTTACCATAATTTAGTTTTGGTGAAGAAGTTTGCTGAAATAGTTAGCGATTGTGACTTACTATGGCCATCCTAGCCAGATCTAATAATTTGTTTGTTAATTCTACACATCGCAGTACCAATACCTTACTTTTACATTGTTTTTCTATTTGTCTACGGTGAGAAAAATAATGTTGGGAAAACTTTTGCGTCATCCATGTGTTCTGTTTGTTTACTATATGAGCCGTATGTCGGGTGTATTTTATGTGTTTAAGTGACAAACCAAAATCAGATATACATGTAATGAATCCACATTATATAATTTTAATGTTTCATTCATGAGGTTTCTATGTGTGTAATTCATTGCGTGTGTAATATGTATAAAAATAATATGTAATGAGTTGTAATTAATTTTCATACGTGGTTCAGTGTATTGTACGGTATGTATTCGGTGCATTAAAACATTAAAATTTATTCCCAGTAATAGTAAAATAGAATTAGTAAGACCTGGAGAATTCGTGTTAAACTGGACAGGAGAGATGGCTTGGGCATATGTTGATTCTGACGCCAAATGCCATAGGGCACACTGTAGATCATTCATACCAACGTTGGCTTCATTTGACCCACCCGTTAAGGAGTTACGGACCTCATCGCCTTGGTCATTTCTGGTAATAATAATTTATTTAATTCTTGAAAAATATAACTTTAAGAAAGTGTAAAACAACTTAAAATTTTACAATTTGTGTGCTAGGACTACAGTGTGGATACATGTCGGATTTCAGTGTAGCCCCTGGGTGCCTTAACTGCTACACTTACATTAGCGGATATGTTTCTGCTAATTTTTTTATGAAAATCTTAAAATTTGCTTTGAGTTAGGGATTCCAAGAATTTCATAAAAAGGGGTTCTCTAACGCAGAAATTAAAACTTATGTTAGAAAGCGAATTTCACCATTCTAAGAATTCACAACCCAGTTGGCAGCAATTATATTAAAATTAACGGGTTAGAGAGATTTCAGAACCAGGTGTCTTTTGAGTACCAAGAAATCGGGTTTAAAAAGTTATTTAAGCGGTTGCGCAGTTAGATCGGGGTGTCAGTCGGCCTCAGAAGCTGTGCGATCAGGGTGAGTACGGTTCAGCCGTTTATTTGTTTAATGTGTATAGAATTTATAATTTGTTATACTGTGCGTGATAAACTATATCCGATATAAGTGGTGACACATTAAGACCCTAGGAATAAGCTAGCAAAACATTGGAGTATTTTGTGTGAAACTGTCGTAGCTATGTGTAATCTACGGTGGTTCTAAACACCCCTAGGACCACGTAGGTTACACGACTACACGATTGGCTGTAAAATAATTTAGAATTCCGGGAACTCACTTGACAAAATATATTCTATTCATTCTATTAATAGTGTTTAATTTTAGAAATTAATGAAAGAAACTTTATTAAATTTTAGTAATTTAATACTATTTGCAATATTATATGGAATAAGTTAATTAATATAATTATAATCAATTATTGATATATATTAGCTTCGATCAATTTATAAAGAATGTGTCTTTTGCCAGTCAGTTTCAAGCTTATTATCCTTTAATAATTCAGATTTTTCCAAAATTTATCGTCAACAATATGTCGCCCTGTGCTAAAATACTATATATAATATATTTCATCTATATATAATATTATATATATTATTTATAATACAATTGTAATTATGATTATTATTATTATTATAATTAAAAATTATGTTAGTTATATAAAATGTGTGTTGCGGGCAAAATTCCACGAAATATCAAAATATTTAAAACTGCGAAACCAATTGCTTACCACACGGTTTCGAATACTTATTCGACAAAAGTTTTTTTTAATAAGTCTCATATAAAATGTGCTATAGAGATTCTTTGTAACTAAGGTTGGGCTGGTCTCATATACTATAACCCTGGTTTTGTAGATGAGGGAGTTTAGGTTAGGAACTTCGCCTCAAAAAAATCCGTTATATGTCCGAGACAATATAGAAACGCTGTAATCAGTTCTAGTATTAAGTTCATGAAGTCCCAATCGAGGTATTGGTCATATTTTTAGCGCTCAATTTCGACACTACATGTGGTTATCTATTCTCAGTCCCATGTTCTTGGTCATGGTATTGGTCGCAGTTACGCCCAATTTAGACAGAATTCATTTTTTTCGTGTTTTAACATTGATACCACAAACTTTCCATCAGATTTCATTTTTTAAGTTGTCAAAATTTGCCAATGGTCATATTTTAGGGACACTCAATCTATATCCCACATTCCTGTATCTAATTCAAACATGGCTGATTCAGTGTATGCTGCTTCAGTGGGGTATAATGCATCGTTTACGTTATAAAGGACCCCCATGTGAAAGATTTGTGCACCCTCAGTGTCTCTGCCACCATCAATTATATTGTGTCTTGGACACCATGGTGTTTCTGATGGTATTTTCAGATAGTATACATAGGCAGTGTACTGTTCGCAATAGTATCGTGTAGACTATACCATAAATTTTATATGGTGTTAGCTACACAATGCTGTTAATTTACACGCAGTATATAATGGGTTTGTGTATAATGTATATATAATATAATATATATATATAATTATATTTTTGTAATGTCCTTGACACCGTCAGTAAAAAAAACAATAGGTAGATTAAGACACTATAGCTACGTTAATGGTGTCTCATACACCATCTTTTGCATTACATAGTGTAGGCATATACCGTATACCACTGGATGGTGTGGTCTAGATCATACGGGGACGAAACTTTCAGATGGGGGTCCTTTATAAAGTAAACGTCGCATAAGTGGCCACGTAGCAACGGACCAATCAATACTGTGTTTCGTAGACCTATTACCCAAAGCCATTTAATCATTCAGAACTAAATAGATTGCTTACCTGTTTTGCGAATAAAAACTTATACGATGTATGATTTTTACCTTAAACAACTTACCTACTATTTTTAGTAGATCAGTCTGCTGAGAACCAGAAAAAGTCTGATGACATATATATTATTCGAAGACAGTTTTAATCCATCAATTTCCTTCAAATCAACGTCATTCACTGTGTTATAAAACTTCAAATGTCTAGATGTCGACAATAGCTTATTTCGATTACGTTTCTATAAAAAATCGTATGGTGGACTTATTTAGCCCTGCAGTTGTTCAGCAACAAATTACGTTTGAATATGTTGCGCTATTAGTAAATTCGGCGAAGATACTGCACATTTGTAGGTTACAGATAAGCGCAATAGCTTTGAAATAGCTCAGTGGTTCGTGGTAGGAAACCCAGCGCCGAACAATAACTGTTCATCGATACTCAAAATGCAAATTAACTCAGAACGTAAAAAGTTAATAGTGTATACATGCACGAGTTTCGAAGTCCCAGGTGGCAGAGCGGGTGTCTCCTTACGGGCATAATTCACCCGTTTTACCCATATGAGCACATATTTTAATGGCGGCTAAGAATTAATACGACCTCGGTTTAACGGAAATTTTCTGAAGTATATTTTATGTTGATGAAATTGATAGTAGTCGCTTTGGAACATAGAAAACTTTTTGTGGAAGAATAAAATTTCAAAATAACGCTGCTGCGTTTCCAGGCATATTATTGAAAAATCAAAACATTTTTGGTCTAATTTCATACTAAAATTGATAATTGCTCGACAATTCTTTTTCAATGACATCAAAGTTTCCACTGAGATTGGCTGATTTCTAACAGCGGAAACCTTTTAACATATTTCATGCTCACAGGGGTAGATGGAGATTATATCGTAGAGGCATCGGGACCATCCTGACTGGTTAGTCGCCCATCCCCTTTATGCAGGGTCCGCAGGCGCAGAACCCATGGGCAGCGGAACCAGCGCTGTCTCGTCGTCCGGATGATCCACCTCTGGGAGGCCGAAGACCGCTGCCCTTAACGGACCTTGCTATTTCCCCCTGGAACCTAGGACAGCATGATTTTAAACTAATAGTAATGGTTTCCTACCTATGACAGTTAGGCAGCGCATTTTACTCCGTTTCTGTTTCAAAATATATATGCGACGACGCCATCAATGAACCAACTATTTTTCATGCTGTGGTGAATATTTCGTTTTGATGTTTTTCTTAAATCCGCCCGTCGTTTCTGTAAACGGAAAACACAATCAGGCGTCGGGCAATACATCCACGTGCTAGAAAGAACCCGTTGAGACTAAATTTGGTCTAACTTATATATATATATATATATATATATATATATATATATATATATATATAATTAACACCATATTTAAACTGGCTCAACGTTATACTGGAGAGCCAGGGGATTATAATCTCAACCCGTTTCGTACTATTAGAAGCCAGATTTACTAACTGAAGCACATTTCGGTGAGGAATGTTTAATTCCGACACGTACGCACTGGTTACCTTCCGCGAAAGCCTTATATTCGTTTGCCATTTTAGCCTGAAGTAACGTGGTCTTTGAATCTTTTCCAAGAA
Source organism: Trileptium ribeirensis (assembly GCA_030248225.1). Classification (NCBI taxonomy): domain Eukaryota; kingdom Metazoa; phylum Nematoda; class Enoplea; order Enoplida; family Thoracostomopsidae; genus Trileptium; species Trileptium ribeirensis. The sequence goes on from JASANE010017741.1 coordinate 18,768, forward strand.
GATTATAAGACACCGGAACGGTTTGAACACACCAGGGGCGTAAGCTGAATTCAGAAAAGGAGGGGTCTACGGGGGTCTAAGTATATACTATTTTCCTGTTATCGGGCACAAAAATATACACAATATATACATTATGCAAATATATATACATATAGTATTAGTATATATATGCCAACCGTTGGCAGCCGGATGACAAATACGACTTCAATGAAACTCAGCAAATTAGAATGAAGAAAGGGAAACCAAGCATTTTGAAGTACCGTACATCATTCTGTATGGGCTGTCTCGTGTTTATCATAAAAACGAAAAATAATAAATCCGAAAAGGTGGGCTAGACCCCCAGACCCCCATAGTTACGCCCTTGGATCACACCATCTTTTATACTTGTGTGACATTCATCGATACTCCTCACTATATATATTCATGTGAGGTTTTCAGCTTATCCTGCCGACCCCAAGGCTGACATTCATATGCTACGCGAAACAACGGTACAGGGACACCCGATGAAGAGCCTGATTCCTGATTTAACTGTTCAGCTATGGGCCAAGGTAGTCCAGAGGGGTCAAAGTGTAATGCATACCATGCCGTTCTCGATATAGTAAATCTTAGCTGTAGCTTTAGACTAAGCTCATGTCCTTATATGATACATACAGTAAGCCTAAGCCTAAGTCATAAATGCTACCGCCGTCTAAACCCCGCTCTACGCTACTATTTTTTATAACAATATAGCACATTGCGCCTCAGGGTTACATGGGCCTAGGTGTGCATATTATCTGATCACCATGCACTGTGAAACTTTTCAAAGTCAATGAACGAATGGATCCTCATTCCGCACACATATCAGTTATTAGTTTATCACTAATGTCCTTAAAAACAATGAAATTCGAAATACAATCTATTAATGCAAATAATAAGACAATGCAAATAATTTGCCGGAAATGTTCAAATGATGCCGAACTGCGGCGATGCTCAATGACAAAAGAGCTACGTAATGGAGTTTCGTCAAGACAAGCTCCAACTCTGGCACCGAATATAGTCTCATCAATATAAAAAAAAGTCACCGTATTCTCAAATTTCAGTCCAAAAATCACAAATACTGGTGTAAAATTTGACATATATTTGTTTTTTAAACTACTTTTAGGGTTGGTTCGTTTTAAAATTTCCAGTTTTGTTTGCTAAATTTGGAACGAAGTCTCGAAAAGCCGGTTCATTTTAGTGCCTTTTACCGACATCTCCATATCTGATCTCCCACGGATCTTTGGGTGAGAATACGAGTTTTGGTTTATTATGACGGAGCTAAAGTTGAAATCAGATTTCAGTGAAACCCAGGATATTGATTAATTAGTATATTCTTCAAATCAATCTGTTTATTTTATAAACCAGATTGATTGAAATCTAATATAGTACAATTTTAAGTAAATAGTATAAAATATATATTAGCGGATTTTCTTTCACTAATATATACCGATATACACCGCTAACCAATTATAGAACAAAATCTAAGGGAAATACTTTTAAAAATGAGATAATTTGCTGAAAATGTGTCTAAATTGGCCAAGATGTCAAAAATCTTCTAATGTCAAACGAATCAGTCTTTGGCTGATACCAGGCTGTGTCACTGTTTTCACAGTTTGGCAGAATGTGCGTTATAATCGTAAGCGGCAACTGTTCACAGCGCGTGATTCCGCAAACAAACCATACAATCTTAAAACAAATGTCTGGCCGTGTACAATTATGATACAGTTCGATTATGAAGTGAAAGTGGGTTGAGAGTTTGTCTCATATATTTACACTTCTGACAGAATTACTTGCTACCGTTCCCCGATTTGAAGATTCACTGGATGCTTTCGGAACTTTATTCTCAAATGTAAATTTCAGCCGAAAGGAATTGAACTTTGGTTGGACCGTGTGTCTAGAGGACACCCATGGCTACAGTTCATGGAAAAGTTAGTATTTTTAACGTTGCCAACAAAACATATGGTTAGCACTCTAGGTGCGTTAAATTCAGTATTCATTGCTTTATCACTGATGCTTACAGCGGAATGCGTACCGAATCGTTCCTAATTACCTAGGTTGTCCCTGTTACCCACTGAGCCCACTATGCCCGCTGTTGACCGACTCAATATGGCTCCTCGCAACGTGACCGAATAAGAGAGTACACCACCAGGTTATTCCAATGCGACGAAAGGAGCTAATACACTCTACATTAGGTAATGTATTAAGGCTGTTGTGAAAACGCGCCAACAGACCGTGAGACCTAACATAATTGACTATTGATCTATGTAATTGAGACGTGACACTAAATTTTATAAAATGATCATTCAAGCTTTTTCGACTCCTGAAGATAATATTTAGTTATTTATTTATTTATTTAGTTATTTATTTATTTATTTTTTATTTATTTATTTATTTATTTATTTATTTACTTATTTATTTATTTATTTACTTATTTATTTATTTATTTATTTATTTATTTACTTATTTATTTATTTATTTACTTATTTATTTATTTATTTATTTATTTATTTATTTATTTATTTATTTATTTATTTAGTTATTTATTTATTTATTTATTTATTTACTTATTTATTTATTTATTTATTTATTTATTTATTTATTTATTTATTTATTTATTTATTTATTTATTTATTTATTTATTTATTTATTTATTTATTTATTTATTTATTTATTTATTTATTTATTTATTTATTTATTTATTTATTGACATTGACACAGATGTAAAACAATTAGTTGCAAGCTGTATATTTTAAATTAGAATTAAAAAATAGATAAGAAATTACTTTGTTTTGTAATATTTTCGTCAGAAAGAAATAAACTCGAACTAATATCTCATCAATGATTATATTGAGCTTTAAGTTTTAAACTTTAAATATATACGTTGGTATAAAATGTAAACAGGTTAAATTGCGTATATTAAGGCAGTTTCGAATCCTTAAAATTATGCAATTCTCAATGTTAGAAACAGTGAAACTATCAAAAAAATGGTTTGGAACCCGTTCATACGTGTTGGTTACAAATGGCCCCAGCTCACTAATCTATGAGCTCTTTATCTAGAGTCATGTTGATTTCCCCAAGTGCAAAAGAGCCGGGAAGGCGGAAGACTTTCCCTTTCATACGTGTTCGGTACAAACGGCCCCAGCTCACTAATCTATGAACTCTTTGTGAATTGTGTCTAGAGTCATGTTGATTTCCCCAAGTGAAAAAAGAGCCGGGAAGGCGGAAGACTTTCCCTTTCATACGTGTTGGGTACAAACGGCCCCAGCTCACTAATCTATGAACTCTTTGTGAATTGTGTCTAGAGTCATGTTGATTTCCCCAAGTGAAAAAAGAGCCGGGAACTCGGAAGACTTTCCCTTTCATACGTGTTGGGTACAAACGGCCCCAGCTCACTAATCTATGAACTCTTTGTGAATTGTGTCTAGAGTCATGTTGATTTCCCCAAGTGAAAAAAGAGCAGGGAAGGCAGAAGACTTTCCCTTTCATACTTGTTGGGTACAAATGGTCCCAGTTATGATATTGTGCCCTACATTCAAACCCCTGGATTGGTGCTCGTTCTGGATAAATTTTTTTTCAAACGCTTCCCAAATTAATTTCGAGCATGAACGGCTTATTAAGCGTATTAAGTATAATATACTAAATTAAAAACCCATAGTAAACACAAAGTTACAGTACTTAGTGAATCCGGTCGGGATGATTCAAAAATTCATTGTAGAGATTAAATATACTAAATCCACATTTTTCTTATAATCTACACAATTTGGTCAAGACGTAAGGAAACATTTCGTTGTAATTGTCACGTCACTACAATCACGGCATTCGCTATATAATCACACTCGTTTAACTAACTTTTCAGAGAACATTAGCAAAACTTAATGACATCTGTTTAATATAAATATCTTTTTGTTTCTGATTTTAAGCAATAAGAAATCGCTTCTGCAACTATTGAAAATCACGCATAAGACTGATGTCGAATTTTTGGTTTTTCAAACCTTTTCTCCAAATTTTTAAAATTAATATGGCTAAAAATTATATCTCGGTAGGGCAACTTATATTTTTGATGGGGTTAGGAGAGGACAAACAAATGGTGTCAATCTGATATTTATTTTTTTTAGGAAATATTTTGATGGTTCTTATTCGCTGACATCTTCGGCCTTTTTGAAATGCAGTTTGATGTCAGGAATTTTCGAATAAAATATTAAAATAATTTTGGTCGTCAGAACACTTTTGTCAATGTCCTATAATGTTTTAAATCTACAACAGACATATATATCTACGCGTGTCAAATAGGAGCACAAAGTAAAATATAAAAGTTTTACATTCTAATTTTCTGTGAAATTTGCCAAATTTTCGGTGAAATAAGCCCAATTTTCTGTGAAATTCGCCAATTTTCTGTCAAATTAGCCCAATTTTTTGTGAAATTTGCCAAATTTTCTGTGAAATTTGCCCAATTTTCTGGGAAATTTTCCCAATTTTCTGTAAAATTTGCCCAATTTTGTGGGAAATTTGCCCATGTTTCTTTGAAATTTGACCAGTTTTCTATGAAATTTGCCCAGTTTTGCGTGAAATTTGCCCAATTTTCTATGAAATTTGCCTAATTTTCTATGAAATTTGCCCAATTTTCTGTGAAATTTGCCCAATTTTGTGGGAAATTTGCCCATGTTTCTTTGAAACTTGACCAGTTTTCTGTGGAATTTGCCTAATAGCAATACATTATGTTGTAGTTGTTCGTTCAGTTTCGCATGTCTTGCTCCGGAAGTAAGCTATGTGGCAGCGGGAGGACTGGTCAGATCGAGACCCGTGGGGCCTCGTCAGATGCCTAGATGGGTAGACTACTTGGAAACACGCATACTTTCAATCAATGATCCGATGGTCACCAGAAAAACCAGTTGTTAGGGTGCGGGTCAGGCAACTTTGGGCGTCAATGGATGCTATAAAATAAAAGTTCTGATACGGTGGGGGCGGGAAACTAGACATACCGAGACACGAAGATCAGGCAACACACACATATCTACATATATACATAACTATATATCCATATATACCTATTTCAGATCCACTCGGGACCATGGTCACCAACCAAACCTAGCGTAAGTATTGGTTGTTGATTGAATGTCCACCTATTTGTCCCCAGGATATCTCGTGAAATCCTCCAGCGATTTGCGATATCTTGAGCTCGTTCGAGAGCCCTGAAAATTCTCTACCGAAAAGTACTCGGGGCACTTCCGGTAAATCTGAACCGTTGGACGGTTACGGGCCGATAAACAGGCCCGAGGTCCGTTATTTCCGAACAATCGGAAACTACCGTAACCCATTTGTTTCAGCTTACTTTTGAGACCATTAAGCTATGGTTCGCTCAAACCAGGTAAACTTGATGGTCTTGATTCTGATCACTTCCCTTCCCCTTAGGTTGTCAAAGGCCTCCTATTCCCGGACGGTCTGAATTTTAAAGTTTTAACGCGGAAGCATTCCTAATGGTTGAATTCCGTTTGTCTTTTCTATCTTGGCCAATTAAGGTCCCTACCTGCCTGCTCTCAGGCCTCTGGCTAAAGAAACCTCCTCCTGGGCTTCGGCGGCCCCTCCGAAATAATGCGCGGGTACAAAACATGACATGCAATGGCAAAAATACAATCATATATGCGTACAAAATATAACATGCAATGGTAAAATACAATCATGTATACCATACGTACAAAATCGATAATAAACATGACCATGGCACCACTCAACCAGGAAATGCTTGGGTTCAATTCGACACGCGTCTTGAGCAATTTTCCGTTGAAATCATGTCGAAGACACGTAACGGGCCGGAACGGGCCTGTTACACTAGCACACGAGCAACGGGAACAATTACAACAATTGATTGCTCGAGTTTCGAGACAAACACGACAACAATTTTCTGCTGCGTTCTTGAACGAACTTCAATTTGTTACGAAATGGTACGATCGACGTCACGATTGTCCAGGGCAACCATTATCTATGCCCCTGGAACATGATTGGCCGCTATATTTGCCGAAACCGCGTCGGAACTAAAACAATATTTGTCGTCGTTAATTTTTCGTCAATTGGGCGCTGCAATAAACGGTAACAGTAATAACCTTAAAAAGTATTAGTATAACCCTACTAATTATGTCGTCATGATTAAACATTTTGTTGTATCGCGAACGTTTAATATACTTTTTGTCTTCAAATACGTCGCGAATTCGATATCGAACAATTACGATAATGAACATTATAGAACTATTATGGAGTCCTGAATGGCAGGAACTCTTTCATTTGGTATTTTGGTAATACTACAACGATTTTGATAAACAATTTTATTGCGCTGTATCGTGAGTCCTGGATTACAGGAACTCCTATCGACATTTTATATTTCGACATGGTCGAGATGGACAATTTAATTTTGCCTCGTCATGATCAAATACAACAACGGCAACAACGATTAGTATGGATAGTGACATTATATAGAATGAACATTGTGAAGCTAATACTATTTGTTTGTGTATTTTTTTATATTTGTCTCGTATATATATTTTGTTATAGGAACTTGTAGGTACGATTAATTATTGCCTCGTCATGCCTCGTCATGGACGTATGAACGATATGTGCCTGCAGCAACTACATTATTCGTCAACATTAACAATATGTACTGTGTTAATATATATGACGAATCGAGCTAGACTCGTTAAATTTGGTAAATTGAGGGTAACTCGTATTGAATTGTATTACTTATTTTCAGCATAAGTTGTGTAATATTGTGCCTTTAGAAAAATTCCATATTATTTTTCATTCACAAAATTTACAAAAATTTCATAAAAATTTAAATAATTATAAAATCCAAAAACAACAAAAATTTACAAAAATTCCAAAAATTTTCTATTTTTATTTTCACTTATTTTTGTTTTGTCATAATTCTTGTCATTTATTTTTGCTCATAAGTATACGTGTACTGCCGTAATAACGTTGGGTTTCCAAACTATTGGAGCTTTCATTTATATGTATTTGATGTTACTAGTGTCATATAATTTGCCATTACTTGTTATTAATATTTGTCATTACTTGTTTTCAGGTTATTGTTACCCATGCCGGGACGTCATGGGCTTACTAAGGGGGGTGTTGGGGCTGGTGCCTTTTTTACCACCAAATTTTTCTTTTTCTTTTCACTAAAGGCCGCCCCCACGCCGCCCTGGTATTCCCTGTCGCCCTCGGCATGGCGTATGAGCGTAGTATTCACGTAAACTTTGTATATACCTATATATATTCTATATAAAATATAAACTAGCTATGTATTTTCTATAAATATATAAAATATATTAAAACTTATAAATTTACCAAAATTCACCCATATCCCTCCACATCCCAAAACCCCAAATTTTATACCTAAAAACTCCTAAAACCTATTTCTTTCTTTTAAATATTACTTTTCCCAACCCATATTTTATATTCACCCATCCTTTTTCACTATAACCAAAATTCTACCCAAAATTCATTTTTTCTCCTTTTCCTACTTTTTCTACTAAAATTCAAACTACCCTCCCTCTCACCCAAACCTCCACCAATCTCCCTCAAATTTTCATATCTTTTTCCCATAACCACCACC
>JASANE010017742.1:0-22662 GCA_030248225.1 Trileptium ribeirensis
AATGTTTTGTATAAGACATAGCCGTTTTTTAGGAAGAATAGAACCCATCATCAGAGGAAACGGAAAGGAATAAGACATTGCATTTTATATATTATTAGTTAATAATAACCCAGTCGTATTACGGTTGTCTTCAAACACTATTCCTTACACTAGAAAATCTAGCTTTTAGGGCAATAGTTTTAATGCGATCATCATGAAGATACTAAGATGACCTCACATTGTTACCCACCTTCTCTTCGTGATTTCGTTTCGACGATTTGGATACCTTTCATGTTTCATTACAGCGTATAGGCAAATTTAATAAATGGAGTTTGGTTTCATATGTTGCTGCTATTTATGATGGTTTCAAGATGCATAAAGTATTAATTTTTTGGTCTTCCAGACGTTAAGTTCACTTCGGTTTTGCTAATTGGGGTCACTAGGCAAAGGTTGTGTTAAATTATCCCTGATTTGCTTCGGCTTAGGCGCTGTTTTAGTTGAAATGGAGCGGATTGTCGTGTGTTTAAAGATCCTAAAGCACAAAGCTTGCATGCGATACTAACTGGATATGCGTGTTCTTATGTTTTAGAGATGCAACTTGCGATGACGTTCAAAATAGCTGTTGCAAAGGAGGATCTGTCTTCGGTTTACGCAAAACCGAGTATTGACAATTTTTGGTGGTGAAAGATAACATTAATGGTTCGATAAGAGCTTGTACACCTGACATTGTGTAACGCCATCAACAGATTTCATAAGACTCGTGGTGTCGTGCCATTTAAAATTCGCCAGCTTACAACTCGAAAATTTTCATTACCAGATTTCTAGACCAGAAACTCTCGCGGCGTGTGGAAATGAAGTATGTGTGGCTAGTATATATACTCAATGACTATTAATTTAAGGATCTAAATTGAGCATACTGGATTCCATTTAAAGTTTCAAAAACATTATTTACACCTGCGATAGATTACAGATAACTTTGGGAAGGGCCGAAGTGAAAGGCATGCTATACTAGGATTAAACCTTGGTCTTAGCCTAAGCTAAGGTTCCTATATGAGCCGTATACTAACCTTAAGCCTTGGTCGTGAATCTCCCGTCCCACCGAACCTCCCTCTTTAAGTTGCTTTTTTCTAACGTTATAATGTGCGGCCTCTAAAGGTGACATGGGCCGGACATTTTATCTCTTCCAATCCATAGTGGGAGGGCTGCATTTTCCGCTGCCCCCAGCAAAACGCAGGTACCCCGGGCTCCAACCCCTGCGAAAATTCGGGTACCCCGACTCAAAGTTCCTGCTGAGGAAAATAAACCTCTAAACGCGACAAAATCCGGCAAAAAAATTGGCCCCCGGCAAAATCCGGCAGATGAGCCGGGAGGCCCCCGGCTCAGGCTCCCCATCTATAATTTCCGAGGTTTAGACTAGCCAGCAATGATCAAGAAGGTGGAAACTTCTTAATTTTGTAAATGATAGCTTTCAAGAATATTATACTAAAATCTCTGGGTGTCCGCGCTCGTTGAATCTCTTGGATTCTCCTTGAATCAGGAAAACCTCCTTGGATATCTTGAAATTTGTGCAGTATGACAGCTCCAAAATAATTGTGCTTAATGTCTTCAGAATTGCAGAAACATGAGGACTCGCATCACGTAGTTTCTTGTCAACCTTATATAACCACTCTTCTTTCAAGAAGCACAGGTTCCGCAAAAACAGCAGCGCCTCCGCAAGAGTCCGTTGCTTCTATTTCCGGCCATTCGTCACTAGGAAACTTACGGATTTCCAATAATGTATCCAGGGCTCAGATACTTTGGTGTCTAAAACCAGTAAGCAGTCGTCTGTCTTACAGATGTAGTGATGGTATTGGTTCCATATTTTCAGTCATGTTTCTCGATAGCGACATAGCCAAAATCTTTTCGATTGGTCGCGACAAAATTGGATATAGGTTTGTGTTTGGATTGGATCCCTATTTTCAAGACCGACTTGTTTCGCCGGTGACACAGTGTGACTTTTTTCGTAATTTTGTTCGATGAGGCTTTAAACAGAATCTAACAATGTGAGCGAATGGATATTGCATGTCCGTTACTGGGATGTCCAAGCAAATGCTGTTGTTACCCGATATTATTTGCAATAGAAACATCATGTCAACTAGACAGTTGATGATATGCTGTAGAAATATCTCCTTGAATTTTTCGAAAATGCTCCTTCATGAATTCTGGAGTGTCGGACCCCGAAATCTTCTATTCACTAGCACCTTCCTAGTGCATGTCAGATTGGATGCTTGCCTCGTAAAAACAACTTTGACTTTTTGATTTGTTCTTTTGCACCAGAAGCATTAGTGGTTGTAGGAGGCACCCGATATACGTCCCTTACGAAAGTTCGCCGTTGCACTCGATTTTGCCACAGTTCGCAAGCCACATAAGCTGGGCCCATTTGGCACGAATGACTGGTCTACTTTGACAAGGGCCTTTCGTCGTGTCTTACACTGAAGTAACATGTTTAACCAGATAAATAGCAACATAGATTTATCGTTTTCCATAAAAACATACTAAACCGGAGTTGTTAAAATTTTGCAAATTTCATATTTTGGGGTTATCTATGCTACCTGAGCAACTATTTCGGTCCGAACAGGTTCATGACCCGGTGCGTTTTGGACTGATTAGAACCGAGTAAGACAAAAACTATCTTGAGCCAATAGACATTTATTTCCATGCTCGAATATAGTCCATTCACGCATATTTAAGATGCCTTTTACTACTATCATAATTTACAGATACACTGGCTTCTCTAAAATACGGGGGTGGGTGGGCGCTTGGCAAAATTTCGGCAACCCTCGGCAAAAAGCCCGTTGACAAAATTTGTGGCTTCTCCAGGTAAAAAAACACCCCCAGATGCCGTAAAAAATGACAAGTTTTTTACAAAAAAATCCCGTTTAGAAGCTAAAAATTTCACTAATGTCAGCAAAAAATGGGTGAAAATTTGGTTTTAATCTCAATAAATACGTTTTTCACCGTTTCTGACGCTATTTATTAACAATTTTAGCGTTTTTTGCTGAAAATGTTAAATTTTGATCCCAGGTCCCGATCCTGACAAAATCTAACACTCCTACTTCAGAACCAAGAGGTCCTCGGTTAATGCTTCTGGCAAAATTTTCAGCGAATTTGCTGAAAATGTTAAATTTTGATCCCAGGTCCCGATCCTGACAAAATCTAACACTCCTACTTCAGAACCAAGAGGTCCTCGGTTAATGCCTCTGGCAAAATTTTCAGCGAATTTGCTGAAAATGTTAAATTTTGATCCCAGGTCCCGATCCTGACAAAATCTAACACTCCTACTTCAGAACCAAGAGGTCCTCGGTTAATGCCTCTGGCAAAATTTTCAGCGAATTTGCTGAAAATGTTAAATTTTGATCCCAGGTCCCGATCCTGACAAAATCTAACACTCCTACTTCAGAACCAAGAGGTCCTCGGTTAATGCCTCTGGCAAAATTTTCAGCGAATTTGCTGAAAATGTTAAATTTTGATCCCAGGTCCCGATCCTGACAAAATCTAACACTCCTACTTCAGAACCAAGAGGTCCTCGGTTAATGCCTCTGGCAAAATTTTCAGCGAATTTGCTGAAAATGTTAAATTTTGATCCCAGGTCCCGATCCTGACAAAATCTAACACTCCTACTTCAGAACCAAGAGGTCCTCGGTTAATGCCTCTGGCAAAATTTTCTGCGAATTTGCTGAAAATGTTAAATTTTGATCCCAGGTCCCGATCCTGACAAAATCTAACACTCCTACTTCAGAACCAAGAGGTCCTCGGTTAATGCCTCTGGCAAAATTTTCAGCGAATTTGCTGAAAATGTTAAATTTTGATCCCAGGTCCCGATCCTGACAAAATATAACACTCCTACTTCAGAACCAAGAGGTCCTCGGTTAATGCCTCTGGCAAAATTTTCAGCGAATTTGCTGAAAATGTTAAATTTTGATCCCAGGTCCCGATCCTGACAAAATCTAACACTCCTACTTTAGAACCAAGAGGTCCTCGGTTAATGCCTCTGGCAAAATTTTCAGCGAATTTGCTGAAAATGTTAAATTTTGATCCCAGGTCCCGATCCTGACAAAATCTAACACTCCTACTTCAGAACCAAGAGGTCCTCGGTTAAAGACTCTTGCAAAATTTTCAGCGAATTTGCTGAAAATGTTAAATTTTGATCCGAGGTCCCGATCCTGACAAAATCTAACACTCCTACTTCAGAACCAAGAGGTCCTCGGTTAATGCCTCTGGCAAAATTTTCAGCGAATTTGCTGAAAATGTTAAATTTTGATCCCAGGTCCCGATCCTGACAAAATCTAACACTCCTACTTCAGAACCAAGAGGTCCTCGGTTAATGCCTCTGGCAAAATTTTCAGCGAATTTGCTGAAAATGTTAAATTTTGATCCCAGGTCCCGATCCTGACAAAATCTAACACTCCTACTTCAGAACCAAGAGGTCCTCGGTTAATGCCTCTGGCAAAATTTTCAGCGAATTTGCTGAAAATTTTAAATTTTGATCCCCAGGTCCCGATCCTGACAAAATCTAACACTCCTACTTCAGAACCAAGAGGTCCTCGGTTAATGCCTCTGGCAAAATTTTCAGCGAATTTGCTGAAAATGTTAAATTTTGATCCCAGGTCCCGATCCTGACAAAATCTAACACTCCTACTTCAGAACCAAGAGGTCCTCGGTTAATGCCTCTGGCAAAATTTTCAGCGAATTTGCTGAAAATGTTAAATTTTGATCCCAGGTCCCGATCCTGACAAAATCTAACACTCCATACTTCAGAACCAAGAGGTCCTCGGTTAATGCCTCTGGCAAAATTTTCAGCGAATTTGCTGAAAATGTTAAATTTTGATCCCAGGTCCCGATCCTGACAAAATCTAACACTCCTACTTCAGAACCAAGAGGTCCTCGGTTAATGCCTCTGGCAAAATTTTCAGCGAATTTGCTGAAAATGTTAAATTTTGATCCCAGGTCCCGATCCTGACAAAATCTAACACTCCTACTTCAGAACCAAGAGGTCCTCGGTTAATGCCTCTGGCAAAATTTTCAGCGAATTTGCTGAAAATGTTAAATTTTGATCCCAGGTCCCGATCCTGACAAAATATAACACTCCTACTTCAGAACCAAGAGGTCCTCGGTTAATGCCTCTGGCAAAATTTTCAGCGAATTTGCTGAAAATGTTAAATTTTGATCCCAGGTCCCGATCCTGACAAAATCTAACACTCCTACTTTAGAACCAAGAGGTCCTCGGTTAATGCCTCTGGCAAAATTTTCAGCGAATTTGCTGAAAATGTTAAATTTTGATCCCAGGTCCCGATCCTGACAAAATCTAACACTCCTACTTCAGAACCAAGAGGTCCTCGGTTAATGCCTCTGGCAAAATTTTCAGCGAATTTGCTGAAAATGTTAAATTTTGATCCCAGGTCCCGATCCTGACAAAATCTAACACTCCTACTTCAGAACCAAGAGGTCCTCGGTTAATGCCTCTGGCAAAATTTTCAGCGAATTTGCTGAAAATGTTAAATTTTGATCCCAGGTCCCGATCCTGACAAAATCTAACACTCCTACTTCAGAACCAAGAGGTCCTCGGTTAATGCCTCTGGCAAAATTTTCAGCGAATTTGCTGAAAATGTTAAATTTTGATTCCGAGGTCCCCGCTCCTGACAAAATCTAACACTCCTACTTCAGAACCAAGAGGTCCTCGGTTAATGCCTCTGGCAAAATTTTCAGCGAATTTGAAGAAAATGATAAATTATGAACACATGTCCCTATCATGACAAAATATAACACTCATAATTCAGAAAAAAGAGGTCCTCGGTTAATGCGTCTGGCAAAATTTTCTGCGAATTTGCTGAAAATGTTAAATTTTGATCCCAGGTCCCGATCCTGACAAAATCTAACACTCCTACTTCAGAACCAAGAGGTCCTCGGTTAATGCCTCTGGCAAAATTTTCAGCGAATTTGCCGAAAATGTTAAATTTTGATCCCAGGTCCCGATCCTGACAAAATCTAACATTCCTACTTCAGAACCAAGAGGTCCTCGGTTAATGCCTCTGGCAAAATTTTCAGCGAATTTGCTGAAAATGTTAAATTTTGATCCCAGGTCCCGATCCTGACAAAATCTAACACTCCTACTTCAGAACCAAGAGGTCCTCGGTTAATGCCTCTGGCAAAATTTTCAGCGAATTTGCTGAAAATGTTAAATTTTGATCCCAGGTCCCGATCCTGACAAAATCTAACACTCCTACTTCAGAACCAAGAGGTCCTCGGTTAATGCCTCTGGCAAAATTTTCAGCGAATGGAGCAGCCACATAGGTGTTAAACATATATTGAAAATTATAGTATTGGGCGGAAAATCAAATTTTGGGAAGAATTTCCTGACAACATTCGTTACTAAATATTTGGTTTAGAGTGCAACATATTTAGGAAGTTACGGCGGACAGAGATGTTTTCTCACATCTTTAAAAATAGTTCGAACAGATTTTCGTAATTATGACTGAAATAAGTGCCACATATTTAAGAAAACATGTGCATATATATCATCAAGCTTCCAAAGATTTGATGAGTTTTGCATTTATACAATACCAGTGTTGGAAATTCTACACCGCATAACAACAGAGTTAGTCACAGCAAAGTACTTATATCCATAAATTTTAAAAGTGTTCTCTAATTTTTGCGAGGAAAACCCGAGCGATTGAAACAACTAGTCTTGCAAGACTAAGAAATGTATGGCGGAGTCGCACAATAATATGTTGGGTTACATATTAATGTTTTGGATGGATAAAACAATGATATGTCCGAACCGATCCGCCAAATCTTAAAGGCGGACCAAACACGTGCGTGGCCATCCCAATTTAGCGCATTTTTATACCTTCGAATATAGCTCCAAAGCAGAGCTCCAAAGCAGCTGCAATGTCACAAAATGTTTTAAAATGCGAAGATGTATATAGTAGTTCTTGAAAAAAAAATAGTAACCTCCCTGAAGATATGTGTCCTACATATCTCTGCATAAAATTGGCATAAACGACCAAAATCACTGTTTGCAACCGTGTCGGGTTTTTTTGAATTTGTAATGAAAATCATTGGAGCAGCGAAAATACAAAGCCACTTGCAGAATTAGGTTCGGATTCTGTTATTCGTCGAATAAAAATACGTGCAAAAATATCGAGACTCCCTGTTACAGATGGTGAGGCTAAAAGTACGAATAATTGCACCCCTGACTGGTTTTTCACGAAACTCGGCTAGCTTCCTTTCAATGGATAGATGTTATGAATTTATTTCGCATTGGTGACTTGGAAACTTAGGATGTGTGCTTGTTTCTATTGACATACATTCACGAGGTCCTAAGTCTGCAGGGTGATAACAGGTGTTTCGGAGGATAGCTTTTCGATCTCCCGGGGCACCCCTGACTGGTTTTTCACGAAACTCGGCTAGCTTCCTTTCAATGGATAGATGTTATGAATTTATTTCGCATTGGTGACTTGGAAACTTAGGATGTGTGCTTGTTTCTATTGACATACATTCACGAGGTCCTAAGTCTGCAGGGTGATAACAGGTGTTTCGGAGGATAGCTTTTCGATCTCCCGGGGCACCCCTGACTGGTTTTTCACGAAACTCGGCTAGCTTCCTTTCAATGGATAGATGTTATGAATTTATTTCGCATTGGTGACTTGGAAACTTAGGATGTGTGCTTGTTTCTATTGACATACATTCACGAGGTCCTAAGTCTGCAGGGTGATAACAGGTGTTTCGGAGGATAGCTTTTCGATCTCCCGGGGCTCACCGGACTGGTGTTTCACGATACTCGGCTAGCTTCCTGTCAATGGATAGATGTTATGAATTTATTTCGCATTGGTGACTTGGAAACTTAGGATGTGTGCTTGTTTCTATTGACATACATTCACGAGGTCCTAAGTCTGCAGGGTGATAACAGGTGTTTCGGAGGATAGCTTTTCGATCTCCCGGGGCTATCAGCCGGTCGCTGTGGGTGGGGAGGTCATCAAGCGGGATTAAGTTTTCAGAATTTTTGGAACTAAATTTTTTCAACTTTTTGCCAATTTCGCCCCGATTCTTCCGACTTTCCCCATTTTTTACTATTTCCCTTTAAGTTTTACGTTTTCCTATATTTTGCCTCAATTTTTGCCATAGTTTTCCGCGCACCGTGTGCACAGGACAGGCCTTAAGGAGGAAAAAACTATTTCCCAAGGGGCACCGGCGTCGCCCCGATGGCGGTTCGTGCCTCAGGCAAATAATCTGCCTTTCTCCCAGATGAGCAAGTTGGTATAATCTAATCACTGTATTCTTTTGCCGAATAGGGTAAATTTGCATAGGAATTCAAATTACTTATAAAGCATTCCATATAATATCGCGATGTGGAATCTATATGTGGAGGCAAAACTCTTTCAAAATGACATTTTCATTTCACATATACTGCGTCAAGACAAGTTTAACTAAATTATTTTCTCCACTTTCACATTCCCTTTAATAATCCGTCTCAGTGTATATGGATTGAGTGATTTAACCACATTTATTGTCGGTCAATCATGGTACTGTTCAGAGACTTCGGTTATAAACTCCTGCAGAGACACACTTTTAAAACAACACAGTGGATGAAAGCTATGTAAACGTATTAGCTTCTTGTGTTAGAGAAAATATGATCTTTATCGAGTGTTGCAAAGTACTACAGGAATGTGAATTTCCTCACCAAAATACAGACTGCTGTGTTCATGTACAACTGCTGTAAACGAATCGTAATTGTGCGTGCACCTGCTACGATTTTGTTTGCATTTTGTTTGCACTTAACATGTATGCCGAAAATTGAAAAATGCTAAGGTCGATATCTGCACGGTGTGTTGATAGGCTTGCTGCATATTCCTCATGATATAACATGCTCTGGTGCACATGGGATCTCGGCTTTTATAGACTTTAGTTGCATCAATAATTGCTACATACTATAAAAATTAGTAACGATGCGGCTGCAAGCGTCGCACGTTCTTCACCCCTCAGGCTGTCTACAATTCTTTACATCACAGCTGAGTTGCAAACTTTTTACAGTATTGCCCACTTTATCGTCGCACATAAAATACAAGATACTATATGATTTTATTTAATTATAGTTCCTGCCATATTATTTTCTTGTCCTGATGTAGTGCATTAAATTCTCGATAATTAGGCTATTATTTACAGCAACTCGTTCTGTCGGGGTGTGTAGTAAGCAATTGTATCAAATATTATGTTACTATTCATCCGATATGCTGGTGCATATACGTAGCCTAGCCTTTTAACAGCAGTCCAATGATTAACTGATGTTATTACAGCAAATTGAAAATGGTTAAGAATTCTCGTTTTTGGATCAACTGATGACGGTAAGTGTTTTATTATAAGCAGGAACACGAAATACGTTAATATGCCGCTTTTACCGAGGACCTGTACAGATAATGACAGACAGAATTACTGCACACGCGAACGCACCCAAATGCGTTTAAACGCACTCACGCAAACGTATTTAAGCGTACACGCATAGAAAAGCTTTTAACCACATGTGCTCGTGCGTTTTTGCGCAGTTCTGTAAGTGCATTTTACGCGGTTGGAAGCGGGGTAAGAATATCTTCCCATTCGTTCCCGATCTGGTCCACTTCGGACAGAGCCCCACCTCTTTACTAAGCAGCTACAAAAGTACTACAAACGTTGGTAGATCGTGCTGACATAAATGTATATATATCTATCATGGCAAAGTTTTCTCATAATAAGTATAGTATGTACCTTATTTTCTCAAACCTGATCTGATCTGATCATGATCTCAAACAGATCTTTTTTGGGGTAAAGAGGCAGCACGAAATTTACAAAAAAGTCAAATACATATTCATTTGTCGTTTTGGACTTAATCAAAGCACGATCATGTAAATAAATTTTTTGGAATTTATTCAGCATCGGCGCGGCTCAGTCGTGGTTAAAATTTGAGACTGGTGGGACGGCTTGGCTTGTAAATAATCGCAACCAAAGCTTTGTGCTACTATAAATTTTAATCAGTAGGGTTCAAATTTTTGAATCTTATATTATAAAAGCTATGGAAAATAAGCTATCTTTCCGGACTCATCTATTACCAGTTTACCCGCTTGAGAAACATGCAGGATTTCGTGTGTTTCATTTTAATATTAGAAATCTTTGAATCCGGGTTATAAAGATTTTCGAACTTGCTAAAACCGATGTGAATCATTCAAATGAGTGCAACTAATATACATGTGTCTCGTCGAATCGTCTTTTCCAAGACCAGTGCATAATTTTATGGATTGCATTGTGATGATTAAATATTTTGAATGTTTCATGCATTACATGTTTTCGACTCGCTGAAAACAATGACGTGATTCATTCTGGTTGTAACCAAAATAACCGTTTTCAGAATGGTTGTTCTGCTCTGATACAAAGCCTCCATGAACCATGGATGGTTTCGTGGATATTATTTTAACGTTTTAAATTGTGTAAAATTATATAAAGTTTATTAGTGCTGAATACAATATCGTGCTCATTTGAACGAATCTATTGAATGAGATGCATGTTTTGGAGTTATCATTGTATTCCCGCGAGCCATACTACATGATTTTGTGTTTTGTCAATCTGATGCAAGTTGAATTTATGATAAAATATAAAACATATCGCGGCATACCGGTCGCTGCGCGCTCGTGCCTTGATACACTTGCACCATAATTTTGTCTAACGCAGTTCCACGCTCTCATATAAAATATCTGCGTGAATGAAATATATATCAAAATTAAAATGATGATGATCATCTAAAAACGCGTATAAAGTTATATCAAACATGTTTCGTTGCTAAAATTATGATGTCAAATTTACCTCTCCCCGCTAGAATATTATGACCAGTCACAAGTTTTTCCCTAAGGGTGAACATATAAAATTTTGTTCCTCTAAACTTAAGTTTACGGTTCAGCCTAAGTCTGAGCTAATATTAAGCAGGGTCACAATTGATGTTAAAAATTTATGTCTTACGGTAAACTGTTGCAAGTGAAAACATGGTACCATCCTAAAATTAGTGAATATAATATGCAAGCAGCGAATGTAATTGAATCGCACAATTTTGTGTCTGACATATACGAAGAATATTTAACTGAGCTCTAATCCTGTATTGCGCTCGTTAATATAAGCGTAAAAGGGTAACAGCAATATCAATGCTCGAATTCCGCACCGGACATTAAGAACATGGACATCGGACGAGGCCTACTATACATCGAGATATTGTGTCTCATATAAGTGAACGCAACACCTGTTACGTATTATATTATCTTAGTAGTGCTTTTGGCGCGATGTAGGGGTTAACTCGTTATTTTATTTGCACAAGTGGTAACTGGATCATCTCCAAAACATAATTACTACATGTGAGGATGAGCCTAAATTTATAACCTCTTTTGGGCTTGGTGGCTGGTATTCTCGCGTGTCTTTGCCTAACTCAGCTACGATCGTGCTACCACGCTATCCAGCTATTATACCAATCTTCAACTTATTCTAAAGCTTTGTAGCAATATTTTTGTCCTTTTTTGGTTTGTGGTTTATGACAACCAGAGCTCCAACATTCCGTTCAGAATTACTACTAGAATTTTGGCGACATGCCATGTGTACGAATTCGCAGAAATGAGAAAGTGTAACGTCAATATACAGTGGAACAACTCATTACAAATATACATTCCTGTTACGAAACAAAGATGTAACTCGCCAAAACTGTTTATTAATTTATGTTCAATAAGCCATAGATGCAGAAAAACTGATAGTCAGATGTCTATACGCACTCTACAAGTGTTAACTGTATCTCAGAACTGCTTACGAATGGTGAACACCATATGTATGTAATCTATGTATATAAGAATCTTAACAAAAGCACAGTAGCACGGAAAACATAAAGAGAATTTGCTGCAGACCGCATGAGACTCGTCCCATTCCCACCACTCGCCTTGTCTCACCCATTGATATAACCACCTCTACATGAAGAGATAAGTTTAAATACAGTGAAGATTTGAAATCAGCACCCACGAAAACCCATATCAACTTATTTTGAGCCACAAATCTATTGATATATCGTTAGAAGTGGTACTGTCACAGAAGACTATTTATGGCATCGGGCCCAACTTTGGTCTCAAATACCAATTGACCCAGCGGTCCTACGTCAAATGTGGGAGCCAATCCAAATTTCATTCGCATCGCTTGAGTGGTTACATAGCTACACCTTGACAAAGTTTGACCAAAATTTTGGAAATTTGACCATTTGCTAACGTACCCCATGCCCCATAGCGACCCGACCAGAACAATTTATATGCGCATAAATAAAGCTTCCTAGGACACATGTTTCAATACCAAATGATTTAAATTGGCTCAAGGGTTGCCGAGTTATCAGCAAAAATGGCCCATTTAGCCATGTCATGGGTACCCCCTTTGACCCCTGTCGTGGAACCTGAGTGTGTTGACTCGGAATAAAATCTCCAAAAGGCACATCTAGAGTATTGTAGCTTTCATATGAGCCCTCACACGTCATATCAATTTACGTTGAGATAACGAAGCCCTGTTTACACAGAAAAAAATAAAAAATAAATAGACGCCCATCTTTTTCACCATAGTGTGGTCTATTGATAATTCTTCAATTCCGAAGCTAGCGCTTCTCCATCTCCGATTTCAATTAACACAAACGTACTTGAGTGTCATATAATTCTCGTATTGGGAAATGTTACAAAAAGGTTGGGACCGGGAACTTATTTTTATCAGCGACTTATTCACCTACGTGACACAGAACGTTGGGCCGCCGAATATTACATACGCTTCACTTGTTGCTTCAATAATTTACAGAGCCTTTTGTCTTTAGTGGAACATTGTTGTGTGTTGGTTGCTGCTTCCCAGATTTTATATTATTGGTTTAATCTAGTTTAATTTTCCATTGTTTTGGGATCCATGATTTACAGTGTACATAATCTTCATGTAATCAGTTATAATTCAATCATACTGCGTTTATTGAGGCAGTCGTCCATCCATTAACTGGCTCCATTTAGCCTTTGCACAAGCCACAACAGGACCCTATGTTCATTCTCAGAGCAAATAACTGGAGTGGAGTCTATACAAATTTCAATATTTTCCAGGTATTTTGTTACTTGGTATTTTGTTTTGTTTAAGAATTTCTACAGCATAC
Organism: Trileptium ribeirensis; assembly: GCA_030248225.1. Taxonomy (NCBI): domain Eukaryota; kingdom Metazoa; phylum Nematoda; class Enoplea; order Enoplida; family Thoracostomopsidae; genus Trileptium; species Trileptium ribeirensis. Next base: position 13,178 of record JASANE010017742.1, read on the forward strand.
CGCGTAACGTGACGTAACAAATATAAGAATTTATTGTCTGCAGCAGGTCTATTTTCGCAATGAAAAAATATTTAATTTTTATTATTATTGCAAAAATATTTTTGGAAGATTGTTGAGATCTATATGCTTTACTGAAAGTGGAGTCTAAAGAGAAAGATATGAATAGTATGGAGAACGATTGAATTGTCGCTGTTTTGAAACTCATAGTTGCCGTGATAGCAGCTACATACGTGGTTGACGGGCTATGTAAGCAGAGAAAAGTTAAACGAAACTTGATTCAGCACAATGTCAGAACAGTATTATCAATTATTTTTGCTCGGTAGGTAAGGGGATGCCCCCTGCCGAAGCATCGGACCGCCTCTTCAGCGCGATGCGCCAACACTGGATGACCCTGCCTGAAGCCATATTTTGACCTTTCGTTTGAACTCGATGACTCTGGAACCACAATTGAGTATTTCAGACATCAAAACTCCGAGATTCTAGTGTTGATATGACATTAGATGTTTGAACTTGGTTCCTTGATCCTGACTTAAAATTTTCTCCAACGATAGCTTTACCAGAGCACCTCTTGCCCTCCTCCGCGCTCCCCAATTGGTGAGGGGGGCACTCACAAGTCAAGGGCGTCTCACAATACAAATTTTTTCTGTAGCTTTAAATCACATCGCGAGTTACTTGCTCAATATTTTCTAATTTGCAACCGTTACACTCTCAACCCCCTTACAATTCTGTATTTTTTCAACTATTCTTCGAACATACTAGCGTTAGAATTAGTTTCCATAAATTTTGTTTCAGAAAATGAAATGCTATATATAGACGACAGGCGTCGCAACGGTCTGGGGGGCACTACGTGTTAATCACGTCATAGTTTGAGGTGGTCCAATCATACCATTGTTTGGGGGGCACTACGTGTTAATCACGTCATAGTTTGAGGTGGTCCAATCATACCATTGTTTGGGGGGCACTACGTGTTAATCACGTCATAGTTTGAGGTGGTCCAATCATACCATTGTTTGGGGGGCACTACGTGTTAATCACGTCATAGTTTGAGGTGGTCCAATCATACCATTGTTTGGGGGGCACTACGTGTTAATCACGTCATAGTTTGAGGTGGTCCAATCATACCATTGTTTGGGGGGCACTACGTGTTAATCACGTCATAGTTTGAGGTGGTCCAATCATACCATTGTTTGGGGGGCACTACGTGTTAATCACGTCATAGTTTGAGGTGGTCCAATCATACCATTGTTTGGGTGCCACTCATATCAGTTTGGATGTGGCACTTACGCCATATTATGGAGGTTACTCAATCACATTCTACCTCCGGGCCTCCTGAGCCCATAGTTTTGCTCCAATAGCTCTCTGCATTCTCTCGGGTCGCAACGACATGTCTAAACACTAAATGCTTCTTTTGAGTCTAATTTAAATACTGTAGACCGGTTTTTTAATCTAGATTTGTAATTTGGATGTTTCAGAGAGACCAGTTTATCCAGCAGGCCTTGAGTGCTTGGCCTCTAGTATAGTTTCGGCCACCGTTTGGCACGTCTGGCATCCCGCAAGTTCTGAAAAACCCCAAGTTATCCTTTGATGTCTAATGTTTTTCATGCAAGGCTGTAAGTTTCCTGGCATTGTGCCACACTTTGCACAAATCACGGAGATCTGGCTTCTATTTTGAATCAGGTTACTATCATGCGTTAGGTGTTATGCGTCCAGCTTGACTCCGGGAAATTACTTCAAACGACATCCATCCGTGATGTATCGCTCTAACGTTTATTAAACATTACAAAAATGGCTATATATGTACCAGTAAAGAAACGATGATATTATGCGATTTGGCCCATGTCATCTTTAGGAGTCGGATGTTATAACATTAGAAAAATATAAAGCTTCGACGGAGGAGGTTTAGGGGCGGCAGGTTCCGGGCTTAGGAATCGTATAGAGACCTTAGGTAAGGTCATGCTTAGTATATCGAGAAAAAGATAGCATGCACTGCACTTCGTCCTCATCTCCTCCGTTATATATAATATACACCTGTTCCAGTAAACTTTTATTTGACATCCTTTACTTTTCTAACCATGATGGGCTTCTGGTCTCTGTCCATTCCCTGGAAAACTAGTAGTGCTAGCAGGGTTTTATTTAAATATGAGCCGGAAGACAGATTCCTTGTATCTGGCTAGTTTCCTAACTGCTTCGTCAGCTGCACTTCCGTCTACTGTGTCTCCCTTACAGAATACCGTTTGTTCGACACTTGATTCGCATATTTAATTTACCATAATCCTTTAATTCTGAAATTTAGTACAAAATCTGTATTTACATACCATACTTAATAACGGTCGTTCAACAGTAAATATTTACGCACCAAAGTTATTGTGCATATAATATCTACGAGATTTTTGAGTAATACAAAATATGACATGTACAGCATATGCGGTGTGTTCGCTAGCTTATCGGTTCTATAAATATATACACATATAAACAGGAATATAACTAGAGAATTGAATAATTATGCCTACAAAAGAAGGTAACTGGATTGTTAGACTGTTCAGTCCATACATGTTCATATGGGGCAATGGGGTTACACACTCTGAGGCTCCGATCTACTCCCGGGGGCCCGACCTCTGACAGGTTGTCCGCCACCTAGGTGGGCCCGAACGCATAGGTGCTTTTCGCGGTGCCGAAGCGCCGCAACCCACCCGCCGGGCGCCCGCACCTCTCATACGGGGACCTGCCTACTCCCAAAGACTACGCACCTCGATCCTTGTATGGTTCAGTTTATTGGCTGTCCTCCTCGCTCACCGGCGGACTGCTCCAGTGAGACAGAAGGCTACCCTACTCGGACGACCTGGCTACCCGCCCCCCTTGGGCATTGGCCACCCCAGTGGCCACTGTACTAACAGTGCTATGATAACATCTATCGTTAAGGAGATTTACATGGTTATAACCTGAAAAATAACTCTGTTATTTCGTGGCAATCGAGTACTTTTCAAAACTGCGTTGTCACTTATAATCGTCCTGGGCAGCTGAAAAGTTTCAGTTGGGGGTCTTCGGGCATGGGAAACTTATTGCCGGTGTTGGCTTTGCTCTGTGACCCATGGTTTCATGGGTACGGTGGTATGGCGCCCCCAAGGTTCGGGGTCAGAAACCAAAATGAATGTTTTTTACCTCTTCTAGTACCCGTGACGGAAGCAAGATTATCTTTATCTTACTTTAGAATTTTTTCTGGTTGTGTTTATTTCATAGTAAAACGATGAAGGCCGATGCCCCTTTTTGTTTTCGATTACGGCACCGGTTCATGAGGTTTGAGGGATGGCACCCCCGTGGTTGCTTGACCCAAAATTCGAAAATTTGTTCTGATGTTCTGGGCGGCTGAAAAGTTTCACTTGGGGGGTTTCGGGCATGGAAAACTTATTGCTGGTGTTGGTTTTGCTCTGTGACCCATGGTTTCATGGGTACGGGGGTATGGCGCCCCCAAGGTTCGGGGTCAGAGAGCAAAATGAAGGTTTTTACCTTTTTAGTACCCATGACGGAAGCAAGAGTATTTTTATCTTACTTTCGAATTGTTTTCTCGATGGGTTTATTTCATAGTAAAATGATGAATGCCGATGCCTCTTTTTTGTTTTTCGATTACGGCACCGGTTTTGATCGACCCAAAATTCGAAAATTTGTTCTGACGTCCTTGGCGGCTGAAAAGTTTAACTTAGTGGTTTTTGGGCATGGAAAATTAATTGATGGTATTGATTTTGCTCTGCGATCCATGGTTCTATGGGTACGCGGGTATAGCGCCGCCATGGTTCATCGATCCAAAATTCCTAACTTTACTGCTACGGCCTGGGACCTGGGAGGCTGATGGCTTGCACTTGGGGGTTTTGGGGCAGGTTTAAACTTATTGAAGGTGTTAGTTTTGTTCTAACTTATGAGGTATTGTGTGGTATCCACATATAGCATATCGACGTATGTTATTGAGAGCTGATTGGCTGTGCACGCAAAAAGGCGTAGGTGTACCTATGCTTCGCTACGTTCTGTAATCTCGATAGAGTTACTAGTTATGAAAAAAGTAAATATTTCTATTATTATATACTTGATAATAATTCGCAAACCGCAGCGAATTATCTGTTGCACAAAGGGCATTATGAGTTGAATTAGAAGCATATATGTAAGATTTAGTTGCGGCGGTTAAGCGGTTTGGTTCTAACTGCGCTATAGAGACAGTATTTGTATCCGAAGCCCTGCTCGCTCAGGTGTCCTCCCCAGGAAATACTATAGTAGGCATTGGAGAAAAGTCTTACTTAAACGTGCGGTGCTTCGCAGTAGTATCAGTGTGTGGTAGTGATAATTACACGATTAGTCTGTTAATCTTCTGTTTCTTATTTTAATTGCACAGTACTACGGCACGGATGTCCGAGTCCCTTCACAACATTTTGCTGAACGACACCTTCCAAAAGAAGAGTATCAGTCACGTTTTCCGAGGCCCCCCAATAAAACAGTATAGACAACGGTGTTTGATGTGATGCCCCATATGAGTGTAGGAAAAAAGCCCTACAGAAAAATGCCCTACGGGAAAAAAGCCCTACCTTACCCCCCTGCCTTGCCCTTGCCTTGCCAATCTCTCGCTTACAGATTATGCAAGAAACTCGTGGGTGCCCGCCTCAAAAACGTGTGAAGCGAGTCACAACCCAGCTACAGGAAAGGCTCCAGAGAATGTGTCAATCAGGAATTTCCAATAACAAATCAATTGAGGAATTTTTGCAAGGAATATGACACTGTATACGGTACTAATTAGTAACAATATGAGTATGATTGTAATGTTTTATGAATTTATGCTTGCATAGCCAATTTGAATTAGGTAGGGCTTCTCTCCTGGAGGGCTTTTTTCGGGTAGGGCTTCTCTCCTGGGGGGCTTTTTTCGGGTAGGGCTTTTCTCCGTGCACCGCCCCATATAGTAATTATGTAAAATTTTACCATGTTTGCATCAGACATGAGATTCCATGGCCCACCTGGGGGTGGGATAGCGGGGTGTTCGCCGCGGCACTGGAATTGCAATACTTTCATTTGCTGTATGTTACGAAAAGTGCAAACTTTTTAAAAATTATGCGACCATTCACTTTTTCTGTTAACAGATGGTATGCAGTCGGCCGATGCTTATATTTATTCCGCCACAGTCTTCAGTCCGCCATATATGACGGATATGTATCGTTGCCTGGCGCTGCTTTGCTGTCTTGCAGATAACGGAAGATGGTATGCAGTCGGCCGATGCTTATATTTATTCCGCCACAGTCTTCAGTCCGCCATATATGACGGATATGTATCGTTGCCTGGCGCTGCTTTGCTGTCTTGCAGATAACGGAAGATGGTATGCAGTCGGCCGATGCTTATATTTATTCCGCCACAGTCTTCAGTCCGCCATATATGACGGATATGTATCGTTGCCTGGCGCTGCTTTGCTGTCTTGCAGATAACGGAAGATGGTATGCAGTCGGCCGATGCTTATATTTATTCCGCCACAGTCTTCAGTCCGCCATATATGACGGATATGTATCGTTGCCTGGCGCTGCTTTGCTGTCTTGCAGATAACGGAAGATGGTATGCAGTCGGCCGATGCTTATATTTATTCCGCCACAGTCTTCAGTCCGCCATATATGACGGATATGTATCGTTGCCTGGCGCTGCTTTGCTGTCTTGCAGATAACGGAAGATGGTATGCAGTCGGCCGATGCTTATATTTATTCCGCCACAGTCTTCAGTCCGCCATATATGACGGATATGTATCGTTGCCTGGCGCTGCTTTGCTGTCTTGCAGATAACGGAAGATGGTATGCAGTCGGCCGATGCTTATATTTATTCCGCCACAGTCTTCAGTCCGCCATATATGACGGATATGTATCGTTGCCTGGCGCTGCTTTGCTGTCTTGCAGATAACGGAAGATGGTATGCAGTCGGCCGATGCTTATATTTATTCCGCCACAGTCTTCAGTCCGCCATATATGACGGATATGTATCGTTGCCTGGCGCTGCTTTGCTGTCTTGCAGATAACGGAAGATGGTATGCAGTCGGCCGATGCTTATATTTATTCCGCCACAGTCTTCAGTCCGCCATATATGACGGATATGTATCGTTGCCTGGCGCTGCTTTGCTGTCTTGCAGATAACGGAAACTCCAAATCACTGCGCATGCCGATGAATTAATCGGCTGGCCGTTGTCTGGTTTGGAAATTGACGCAAGCCACTTATGCATCTTACCACATAATGGCAATTCGGGTACAATACGGATTACTCGGTATACGGAGTTGCCACAATGCTATGGAAACGCATCACGGGTTCGACTTCCAAACGTGGACTCTCGCTGGATAACACTTGGTTCCAAGTATGTTCATAATGACTATTTTACAAGTGCCTGGGACATTGTTTTGACGATTATTCTTATATTTCGCAAGCATATCGTCCTGTGCAATATTTAAAATCTACAGAGAGGCAAGGCTAAAGTAAATGTTATAATAAGATATATAACACACATTCATAATGTACATATCATCGACGTAGTGAAACGGCGTGAAGATTGTATGTTGCAGGGGTGAGATTTTAAATCCTGACTGTGTTTGTGTCAAACGTAGTGGAGATTGTGTGTTGCAGGGGTGAAATTTTAAATCCTGACTGTGTTTGTGTCAAACGTAGTGGAGATTGTGTGTTGCAGGGGTGAAATTTTAAATCCTGACTGTGTTTGTGTCAAACGTAGTGGAGATTGTGTGTTGCAGGGGTGAAATTTTAAATCCTGACTGTGTTTGTGTAAAACGTAGTTGAGATTGTGTGTTGCGGGGGTGAAATTTTAAATTCTGTCTTGTGTGTTTGTGTAAAACGGGTAGTGGAGATTGTGTGTTGCAGGGGTGAAATTTTAAATTCTGTCTGTGTAGTGCAAAACGTAGTGGAGATTGTGTGTTGCGGGGGTGAAATTTTAAATTCTGTCTGTGTGTGTTTGGCGTCTATTGTGTGTGTGTTTGTGTAAAACGTAGTGGAGATTGTGTGTTGCAGGGGTGAAATTTTAAATTCTGTCTGTGTAGTGCAAAACGTAGTGGAGATTGTGTGTTGCAGGGGTGAAATTTTAAATTCTGTCTGTGTGTGTTTGTGTAAAACGTAGTGGAGATTGTGTGTTGCAGGGGTGAAATTTAGAATTCTGTGTGTGTAGTGCAAACGTAGGGGAGATTGTGTGTTGCAAGGGTGAAATTTTAAATTCTGTCTGTTTGTGTAAAACGTAGCGGAGATTGTGTGTTGCGGGGGTGAAATTTTAAATTCTGTCTGTTTGTGTAAAACGTAGCGGAGATTGTGTGTTGCGAGGGTGAAATTTTAAATTCTGTCTGTGTAGTGCAAAACGTAGTGGAGATTGTGTGTTGCAGGGGTGAAATTTTAAATTCTGTCTGTTTGTGTAAAACGTAGCGGAGATTGTGTGTTGCGGGGGTGAAATTTTAAATTCTGTCTGTGTGTGTTTGTGTAAAACGTAGTGGAGATTGTGTGTTGCAGGGGTGAAATTTTAAATTCTGTCTGTGTAGTGCAAAACGTAGTGGAGATTGTGTGTTGCAGGGGTGAAATTTTAAATTCTGTCTGTTTGTGTAAAACGTAGCGGAGATTGTGTGTTGCGGGGGTGAAATTTTAAATTCTGTCTGTTTGTGTAAAACGTAGCGGAGATTGTGAGTTGCGGGGGTGAAATTTTAAATTCTGTCTGTCTTTGTGTAAAACGTAGTGGAGATTGTGTGTTGCAGGGGTGAAATTTTAAATTCTCTCTGTCTTTGTGTAAAACGTAGTGGAGATTGTGTGTTGCAGGAATGAAATTTTAAATTCTGTCTGTGTAAAACGTAGTGGAGATTGTGTGTTGCAGGGGTGAAATTTTAAATTCTGTCTGTGTAGTGCAAAACGTAGTGGAGATTGTGTGTTGCAGGGGTGAAATTTTAAATTCTGTCTGTCTTTGTGTAAAACGTAGTGGAGATTGTGTGTTGCAGGGGTGAGATTTTAAATCCTGACTGTGTTTGTGTCAAACGTAGTGGAGATTGTGTGTTGCGTGGGTGAAATTTTAAATTCCGTCAGGCTTTGTGTAAAACGTAGTGGAGATTGTGTGTTGCAGGGGTGGGATTTACGAATCTCACCCTGCAACACACAATACTCACTACGTTACACAAAGACAGACAGAATTTAAAATTTCACCCCTGCAACACACAAATCTCACGTTTTGCACTACACAGACAAAATTTAAAATTTCACCCCTGGACTACAGTAATCTCCACTCCTTTATACAAACAACAGAATTTAAAATTTCACCCCTGGCACCACAATCTCCACTACGTTTTACAAAGACAGACAGAATTTAAAATTACCCCTGCAAACTACACAATTTCCACTCTGCTACAGACACACAGACAGAATTTGAAATTTCACCCCCGCAACCGCGCAATCTCCGGCTCTACAGTTTTCTCAAACAGACAGAATTTAAAATTTCTCCCCTGCAACACACAATCTCCACTCTCGTTTTGCACTACACAGACAGAATTTAAAATTTCACCCTCGCAACACACAATCTCACTACGTTTTACACAAACAACAGAAAAATTTAAAATTTCGCCCCGCAACACACAATCTCCGCTACGTTTTATACAAACAGACAGAATTTAAAATTTCCACCCCTGCAACACACAATCTCCCCACTACGTTTTGCCACTACACAACAGAATTTAAAATTTCACCCCTGCAACCACTCCGTTTTGCGCGAAACCGCACAGACAAACTCAGAATTTCACCCCTGCAACGCGCAATCTCCGCTCGTTGCACTACACAGACAGAATTTCGCCTGCAACACACAATCTCCACTACGTTTACACAAACACACACACAGACAGAATTTGAAAAAATTTCACCCCTGCAACGCGCAATCTCCGCTCGTTTCGCGCAACAAATTTGAAATTTCACGTGCAACCACAAATATCACTAGTTTTCACAAACACATAGGATTTAGAATTTCACCCCTGCAACACAATCTCAGCGTTTGACACAAACACAGTCAGGATTTAAAATTTCACCCCTCAACACAATCTCCCATTACATAACACAAACACAGTCAGGATTTAAAATTTCACCTGACACACAATCTCACTACGTTTTACACAAACGCAGTCAGGATTTAAAATTTCCACCCCTGCAACACACAATCTACGTTTGACACAAACACAGTAGATTTAAAATCTCCACCCTGCAACAGCAATCTTCACGCCGTTTCACTACATGGATGATATGTACATTATGAATGTGTGTTATATATTATTATAACATTACTTTAGCCTTGCCTCTCTGTAACTTTAAATATTGCACAGGACAATACTTCAAATATAAGAATAATCGTCAAAACAATGTCCCAGGCACTTGTAAAATAGTCATTATGAACCATCTTGGAACCAAGTGTTATCCAGCGAGAGTCCACGTTTGGAAGTCGAACCCGTGATAGCAATACATAA
>JASANE010017743.1:0-24046 GCA_030248225.1 Trileptium ribeirensis
AATGAGTGCGTATTAGGTTATTGTATCTCGACAGTTTTGCTATATAGAATCCACCTTGACTATACTATATACCTTTCCATGGGGTTTCAAGGATTTTACGGTCGGCGAATCAGACTTCTAAAATGTAGTGCGCCTTCATTTGATTCGTTATATGTTGCGTGCAGACATCAAGAATGAACTATGTATACGTTTTCCTGACGGCTTATTACAATGATTTGGATATCTAGAGATAAGCACGAGTACCTAATGCCTTTTAGTTAAGTTATGGTCCATGGACCCAATTTCCAGAGTATAGCCGGTCTTTAGTAGTTTGGTATATGACGTCAAAAATGGTTTTTTCGGTATGCTGCATGCGATTTGGATATGTAGTGGCCTGCTCATAATAATTAATGCCTTTTCAAAGGTTATTAATGAATTTAGGTGCAATGAGTCTGATTTAAAAAACAGTGTTTCTCTTCAGTAGTTTGTTTATATATTGAGTACACGGCAACAAGAATGGTCTACAATATAGGTTTTATAATGCTGGATACTATGGTTTGGCAATCTAGAGACCGACACAAACACTTAATGCTTTGTCGGTTGATTTCGATGGGTTTAGGATAGATGTGGTTCTAGGTATTTATAGGTTCAAAGTTCCAGAGGTTTTAGGGTGGTACACGCATCAAACACAATCTATTACAGGTGATTACACAAAATAATTACAAAATGAAACCATGTTAGCTCCGTTTCATATTGTTCACAAAACATTGGTCGCTTCCGAACGCGGGGTTAGGCCTGACCCTAAGAGCCCGCCTGTCCTATGAACAAAAGCCCGGAGGAAGCTGGAAAGCAAGTCAATAAAAATGTCAGTAGACCCACCGCAAATGAAATAAAATTAAAAACTTTCTGATTAGCGAGGTTTCGAGAGATTCTGTGCAGCAAATCATTGGAAGAGCCAAACAGAAAGCTAAGTGTTTAATTACGAATCCTTTATGCGATGATTAAAGACCTGTGAAAATATATTTATCCAGTTACGAGTTATGAATGGCATAGACAAAACTATTAAGACTTTCCACTTGCTCCGTTTCAATAATACATTGGGTTGTTATTGATTTGATTGAAACTGGAGCACCAACTATGCGTCATCATCGGTGTGTGTGTTTGCAGGTAGACGACCACAAGCACGGAGATAATCAATTTTTTCGAAGTTCCACAAAACTTGAGTATTACAGCAAGAAGGTATCATTTGGCTTGCATAACCCATCAGGGCAATGACATAGCATTATGAGCCAAGACGTCATTTTCGTGACCACAAATCGAAAAGGATGGTGACCATTCTACCCCACTCATATGTAGATATGATTTTGGCAACGGACGCTTTGCACTAATGTGTATATATGTCAAAATCACTCGGTCTCTTCTACTTAAGCTTTCTCGTTTGCTACTGACTTGGGAAAGCCTGTTACCATCATGGGACAACTCTCACAAGTCATCTTGCATAATGGCTGTTTGTGGCCAAATAAGCAGCATTTAAGTGTATTGCACACGATGTTTGGTCCTGATTCGTACAAGCTTTTGCTATTATATCTGCAAAGAAACCAAGAAATACAAATTTTATAAATGGCAATGTACATTTGAATTATGAATCGTTAGCGCATTTTTTGACTGACAAGAAAAATTTAACGTTAACAATATGCAGTTAAGCTATCGAAAAAATGCGCGTTCGCATTATAAATGGAATTACCCTCGAAGCTGTGTTGGCGACTCAGTAGCGTTCAGCGCCAACGCATTTGCAGAAGGAACAGTATTCCTAATCATGGAGCCGCTACGACCTTGACGTACAACAGGAGTTGATTTCCATGGCAATCGCCTGTAATTCAACCTAAAAATAAAATTATTATCGTTGAGTTTACCCTAGGTAATAGCAACCATTGTTTCTATGCTGCTACGTAATTTTTGAGTAAACTAAGCAACTGCAATCTTTATAATTTTTCAGTGGTTCAACAAACTTGAAACACCCATGGGCTAGAATAAAAAGGTGTTCCAAAACGTCCTTTTAAAATTGTAGGGGTTTGGTAACGATTTTGCAGGCTCTAGCCGCGATATTCGGGTAGCTACAGTCGCGGCCAGAAATAAGTGCAATAGAAATTGGTCGAAATTTCGTTTAATGGAAATCGATCGAAATTTTGTTTCATGGAAACCGATTGAAATTGATTGAAAGCTCGTTTCGTCAAACAAAAATTTCGGTTATTGATTTATGCCAATCTAAATCTAATTTCACACTTTATCTATAAAGTGCGATTCCGTTTGCTTATGATACAAAAGAAAAAATAGCTCCTGTTATGTGTGTAAAACGTTTTTCAACTTCTATAACAATTATTTACCTTCATAATAAAGGCAGCGGGCTTAAATAAAATTCACATTATTGTGGGGTCATCCGCACTAAATTGCCCTAGATTTCCCAACATAATGCAAACAAAAAGCATATTACTTCTTAAAAATAATATAATGTATCATAAGCACTCCAATACTGGCTTCTTCAATATGGGGGAGCATGAGAGGGCCTGGTATTTTTCGGTGCCCCTGGCTGAAATTTGACTAATTTCAGCAAAAAAATTGTTGAAGAGTTGCTTTTAGCCTCAATAAAGAAGGTTTTGCACCTTTTCTGAGCTTAATTATTAGCAATTTAGCGTTTTGCGCATGAAAAATATTAATTTTGAAAATTTGTAAATTTCGACCCCCACTTCAAGCCAAGGGCCCCCTAGTTCACACCCCTGAAAAAATTCGGGTCCCAGTTCCGAACCATGAAGGTCCCAGTTCTTACCACCTGGTTAAATTTTCAGCGAATGGAGAATCCAGCAATATGGAGTTCAACAACTAACGGAAAATTATAAAAAACATTGTTGGATCGAGCGGAGCGCAGTAGCGAAACGATTTGACTTCATCTGTCGAAATTTCATTTAATCGAAATCGAATGAAATTTCGTTTAATCGCAATCGATTGATTTTTTGCACGTATTTCTGAACGCGACTAGCTTTCCGGGCGTGGCCGAGTGGTCCAGCGCGCTGTACCGTCCCACCAGTTCACACCAGAAAGTGCGTGATCAACTCCCGTTGGCACCTGAAATTTTATATTTGGAGTTGTGTTTTGCTCCAAACATGAAATCACTATCGGATTAAGATGGTACTAAGAAAAGATAATTGAAGTCCTTGCTATATCGTTTATTCTATTAATGTGAATTCATAAACGATGAATTTATATGCCAAAGTGAGAGCTTTCAGGCTCACAAATATTGACAAGCAGACCTATAGAATCATAGAACACAATATAGCAGCTCCATGTTGAACATGTTCATAAAATTGCAGATACCCAACGGTCCGTGCGAAGCATCCAGTTCCGAAATATGTAGTTGCGCTCACCTTAAACAAATACAAAAAACTAAAATTAGAGCAAACAAAAACAGAAACAATATCCGAAATTGTGCTTACAAAATTTGTTCGCATGCGTTACAGTTAATCATAACAAACAAAAACTATTACGGTAAACAGTATTATCACTAATCTAACAATTTTCCCCGAGACCAAAACCTTGAACTCGTAAGCATAAACTTCTATGCGGTGACGCACTCTGTCTCGCTATAATAGAAATTTAACAATGCCATAACGTTAAACCATAACTATTCTTGATACAAATACCCAAAAACTTTATGTTTTAGAATAATCTAACTTGAATAACATTAGCCATAAGATAAAACTCACACTTGTACAAGCAACACAGTAAGAAATTCATGGAATACTTCTTTGTGTAGTAACCCAAATTAGGTCACGCGGTTGCGGAGATATTGTCGCATTCGTCTTTTTTTGAATCCCATGGGATGATGCAAAAACCCATTTTTACAAAAAACCGTGCGGCGTAAATAATAATAGAGAAACACAATTTGCAGCTAGATAGAGAATGAATTTGTTACTGTATAAAAATGAGACCAACAACACCCAATACAGCTTGAGTGTGATGCGGAGATATCGCCGTTTTTATGAGCCCCTTCAAAAACACTTGATCCGGCTCCTCAGCGTAAATAATGAAACACTACCTGCAGCTAGATGGAGGATGAATAAATTGGTCTATAAAATGAGCTGTTGCAGAGATATTGCCTATTCGTACCGGAAGGAAAAAGACAGTGCTCTTTACGGGCATGGAAAAAGATGTTATTGGAAATTATGGGTACTGTGGATAGTGTGTTTAATTGGCTGTGTTAAACAGGTTTGTTGGTAAAAAATGTTCTGCTGCCGTTAATGAAACTGGATATTGCTAAATGAGAAAAATATTTCAAGGCAGTTGTTAAAACGAAGCGCGCAAAGTTTCCACTGATGGAGATAGGGCAAAATCTTCATATTTTTTGTCTGTTTCTGTCATTCATTAGTCATCTTCGAATTTATGCATTTCAGTAAAATTTTTTGTTCGATAGCAAAAACGATAGCGACGTGTCTGTCAATTATACGCGCAGCTCCGACACTATATTTCCGGTCAAAATGGTAAAAACATGATTTTTAAGGGTTCTATGCCAAATCCGGCCATAGAGGTACCATAGATTCGCAGCCCGTATTTCGCGACATAGACTTCGCATTGAAAAATCGAAGAATCAGCTCATCGAAATCTACAACTGTGCTGACCACGAGTTTATATGGGACCACTCCTTGGGGAGCTGTAGGGTCGAATAGGGTTAGTAGAACCTTTGCCAGAAACAGCGATTTTTCAACTTTCGGCATATTATTGCGTCATTTCACATTACAATGAACCCCTATGAGTTTATCAAGCACGCTGGATACGACGGCGTTACTATCTAGAATCTAACTTGACTATTAATACACCTTTTCATAGATTTTCGACGGTGTTACGGTCGAGGACCCTGATTTTATAAATGTAGTCCATTTTTATTTGTTTGGTTTTGTATAGTGTTACAGAGGTATTAGTGTAGTATATACCAGGGAGTAACCGTAATTCCGGTTCCAGCGAAAAGCAAAAACCATACCGGAACCGGAATTCCGGTTTAAAATTTTTTTTGAAATTTTCCACATTTTTGCTTCATCTATGGCCCAAACATATGTAATATATACACGTTCCAATACAATCAAACAAAAGAAAAGATTAACTCAACAAATTGCCGCGTGAAACTTAAAGTAGGGCCCATTATTTCAGTAAGAATTTTTCATCTTAACCCTTCATGAGTTTCTTAACAAAACAAAACCTTGATGGTTGTACCTGCTATTTTACACATTCAGAAGCCTTAGAGCTATTTTTTATGATATTTTCTTATAGATATGTATTTAGAGCTATGTTAGAATTAAACCGGTCCACCTGGTAACAGAGTATGGATTTGTCAACATGGCTAACATAAATTGCGTCAAGTATCACCCATTCAGGTTGTGAACTTTGTAAATCAGTCAACATTGAAGTGAAGTAACATCTCTGCACCGCAGCCAGAAATTGTGTTCTTGGTAATGAACTGTATTTATTGAAACTGTGAGAGCAGTATAGCAGTTTGTCTCATTTAAAGCACTCTGATCAGAAAGTTATCATTACCAACTGGTTGCCCAACGCTCGCCTACAGTCTCTTACCACTGATTAGAAAATTACCTTCTATTATTTTCTCTTAGAACCATACAAACCAGTAATTTCCAGTTTCCTACAAAACAACATGTAGCAAACTTATTTGTAGTAAAGGGAGGCGACTGGAGACAGGGCGAAAATGTTTATTCTACACTCCATGAGTTGTAAGCGGTCAGTTTGACGGAAAATACACAAGGGTGTATAGTGGAAGGCATTTTTTTTGCTCTGGGTGTCCAAACCGACATAAATAAATAAATAAACATTATTAGCTTCCTCAGTCTCTTTAAAGTTTCAGAAAGGTAATAATGCCATCACAATACATTAAGCTTAATATAAAACTTATTTTAATACATTTTAATTCTACTGTACCTTCATGTATTTTGCTATAAGTTTTGAAGACCAGGTTCCGGATCCTGTGTAAATGAACGGTTCCGGTCATTCCCTTACCTTTCGAAGCTTTGACTAAAGCTCGAACTTTAAAGTTAGGCAGTGTTCCGCAACACAATTGTAGCAGATTTGAGGGCATGGTTTCACCGATGTATATTAATAATATTTTAGTGAAAGGCACTAGAAGGATCAGATAACTTTATGGTAACGACCATAAATTTAATATCAGCCCTGGGGTAAACGATATGAAACGAAGAGGAACAGAAATTCGTTGAAATTTTAAACTAAATTTGCCACAAAACGGGAATACCGGGTCAAATTGAAAAAATATTAAAAAAGAAAGTAGACAAAGTTTTCAGGAAATACCACGAGGTATGGATTAATAAATATGTATCTACGAGAGAGCGCTAGAACAGATCAAAAAGAAACATTTTGAGTTACAGCTGAAACCGATCAGACCATACGTTGCTGAGTTGACGATTAAAAGTTACATAATGAATTATTTGTACTAACCATTTGACCTTAATTAAATAACACAAGGCCCTACTACAAACGGTAGTTGAGAATACTTAATTTCAACAAATACATACTCCTCGGTATCATACAGAAATCCCATATGATATCGCCTCGCTGCGGCACATTTACTAGAGCTATTATCAGGGTCACACGGATGCTCTGAATTTTGCATGTATTGGTGGATCGATGACGTGTCAGCGAAAGTTGTATTGGAACCAGGCTGGCAGCTATCTGCAAAAATCAAATATAATCTAAACATAGACTTCGTTTCGTATATACATTACATTCTATAAATAACCGCTGTTAGTTTGATGTCGAACAGGATATAATGCTACTCGCTCGAAAAGTGCAAAGTTCTGGCGCGTACTGTATTGCTATTTTGAACCATAATGAACACATTTCGGTGCAATATTATTGCAAAACAATCCAATGATTTTGATCGATTGCGATTTCGATTGCCGAAATAATAATTATCATTTATAGCTTGCATACTTTTTGCAATTTATACAAAATCACAACTTTATGCATGTTTCCAAATACCTGGTTGGCCATAACAAGTTTCTTATTTACACCAAAACCCTTGCCGTTGTAAATATCTGATGGGACAATCGATGGGTTGTTAAAGTTACCACAGTGTCAGACAAAGATGGCTGATTGTTGTACTATGCATGAACTCAACAAGTTTGCAAATACAACGTCAAGGGCAAGAAATTAAAAAATCTTCCAAAGCACGTATGGGACCGAAAACTCAGCCGAAACCGAAATTCTTTCAACTGAGATTTTCTAATTTCTCTTTCGTTTTTAAGCAGTTTTTCTAATTTTCGATTGAATTTTTTGGAACCGAAAAACTGGTCGAAAACGAAACCTATTTTAAATGGGCAAAATAAAAACGTAGAATTTGATTTTTTATCCATTTATAGCAGGAAGGAATGCTATAAAATCAACTACAAATATACAATTAAAATGTTTCCCTAAACACAAACTTCAATTTAGCCCTCACTTATTTCAGAAAATAAACTTGACACACGAATGATAGTTGGCACAAACGTTCGTGTATGCACGAACTTACTTATATTTGTTATTTTTCTTGTTTTTTATTCATGACTTTATTTTTGGCCTCATGATCTTCTACTGACTAAATCAAACAGCATATCTATGATACAACATCTCGAATTCCAGAGCCTACCTTCCTGTATTTGTAGCCGCCAAGAAAAACTTTTTGAGCAAATTCTTTTAATAAACATTTCCTACAACAGGTGCTGCTAATTTGTAAAAAAACGGATTACTCTTCATTTATTGACAGCGCTCGTTACTCTGACAGGGTTCTTGACAGTATTTATGACCGTGACTTTGGAAGAAACACATAAAAACAGAACCTAAAATCAGCAGATTTCTTGGTGCATGGTTATAAGTTTAGCCACGTTATGTCTGTCCGCCCGAAAACAGCCACGGCGATTCAAACCAGCTGACAGCACCAACACATATAGTTGGCCTACTGACAGAGGTGCGAACCCCCACTCCAGAATTTTCGATCTGCATCCAACTTCCCGCGGTGTCATGCCCAGATAGATTTTGCCTTCCCCAGGACTCCACCCCCACGCCCTCCCCGCCACCGGTATTTTGGGGCGACATCAAAAGTAGCCGTGCGTGATAACAAACTCTAATACTGCTACTTTTATTTTGATGATAAAATCCTAAGTAAAACACAGCGCGATTTGATGAAATACAAAACCATGTTGCAAAGACATGGAAACGCGATAAATGCAATTATAGCATAGACAATAGTAACCTGGTGGGGAGGCGCGGGCGGAGAGGATTTCCCCTAGATTTAAATCTAGATTTAGGATTTCCCCTAGTTTAAATCTCAAAGTATTTCTGAGTTGTACTATTTTGATGCCGTGGAGAGGTTACTGTAGTGAGACTCAAATGGCTACAAAAAGTAAACAAAACTGTCTCTAAGTGTATTTACATTAAAAAGTTGAGATCGGTTTTCACATAAAAAAACCTTTTTTATAATACAAAAGAATATAAATTTAAATACATTATATAACTACTTAAACTACATAAATATCCTCCGAAAAGATTTATGCATGCCATGAATCTGGGCTCTCGAAATTGGGAGGTGAGCCTTGGCATTTCCCCTGGTTCAAAACATGCGCCCCCCGGTTAAAGCTTCCTGGCAAAAGTTTAGGCTCCCCTGGTTCATTTGCGTCTTGCCATTTTTTTTATTTCCAATCGGTCCAAAGTACATAAAATTTGATCAAAATTTGTACTTAAATTTCATTCTGATGCAAAAAAATTCGCAAATTTTGCTTCAAAATAGTTTTCCTCCGTCAAAAGCGTTTTGGCAGTTCTGATATGATATTTTACCGTTTTTTTGTGGCAAAATACCCCTTGGGAAAATCACCCCCGTGGTTCGGAACCAGCCACCCCGTTCATGCTCCCCCCGGCATTATCAGCGAATGGAGAGCCCAGATGAATAATACTCAAGTTTTCGAACGCTGGCAGTCAAAGGCATCACGATAAATGACAGAGATTTGCAATAAAACATTAAAGACTCAGGCATTAGCAAATACAATGTTGTTGCTCTAAGCGCAACATGTACTCACTATTGTTGCCACAACTGTCAAAGATGGCAGTAGACTGATTGTTGTTACTGTTACACCGATCATAGTTATTTAAAACTTGTTCGTTGAACATGGAGCGTGTAATGCGTCGATCGGAAGTTAATTGAAGACTCTTTTGCTTTTTCAATAGCAAAATTTGCTGTGACGAGGGGGACAACGGTGATACTGTACTGGTACTAGATGGCGGAATGGCAATAACGTCAGGAGCCGATGTGTAGCTGACGCAGTCCCTATTACTCATCCCATTAAAACCTGTATTACGACTCCTCTGTCGAGTGGTGAAAAGGTTTTGACAACTTTGCACAACAGATGGATCAGCGATACTTCCGGGCGTTCGTCCACAGCTTACTCCGCTTGTAATGTTTGCAGTTGTGTTAAAACAATCACGGCGAGTATCTGATTGCCATAGATTAAATCCATGAAACGGATAGACAAGAAAATGAAACATCATTGTCAAGTAAAACCAGATAGACGAAAATGTGTTGCGAAAGAAATTCATCTGAAAATACAAAAACATGCATCCAATAAAATTTCTAACTAGTAGCACAGCTGCTGAGGTTTGGTTATCTACACTTTATTTTAGGGAACGGCCGAATGAATACCTAATTTCACCGAATACCGAATATTCGGCCGAATACCGAATAGTTGTTCGCAATACCTATGTATGATGAGAAATCTATAACTCTATAAATCCACCACTGTATGTACGTGCACCATGCAACAGGTCGTTTTGTGTTGTGTTGCTGAATCAGCGATAGTTTTTGTTCGATGAATTTTTTTGGTTTGTGCTCTCGTTTGTTAGGTTGAAGTTATAATTTTGTTTTTTATTGATTTTTTATAACTTCATTATCTGGACAACGGCGATAATTGGTGCGTGAAGTCATATCGTTAAAAAAAGAACGGCTCAGTGCGTGGCGTTCGGGGGCGGTAGACTTAGGGTTAGGCTTATGTAGGTATGTAGAACGGCATAGCATGTCTCACTTCACATTCACGATGTGTCAAAGAAAACGAACAAATCCTGCTTCATTTAGACCCCAAAGTATTAATTTCGCAACTATTATGTCAGCGACATAGTGCACGGTTGATGAAGAACATAACCGTGGTGATCAGAACATTCGATCCGGCTGCGAACTGAATTGATGAGTCTCAAACGCATCTTGTCTTACCAAAGTTGCGACACGTTGGACGTATTTAGCGGTTTGCAGCAACATTATCAGGTCTCCGGCCGTAAAATTAGGATATCTGGTGGGCAGATTTGGACTCTATTTTTCAGCTAACAGCGGCCGAATAGTAGGTATTCGGTATTCGGCCGAATAGTTGGCAATATTCGGCCGAATACTGAATATTCGGTCGTTCCCTACTTAATTTTGCCGTTAGCTGCTGCATTGCGCACTTCCAAACGCAATGCCCATACGACCAAAGCTATCGAAACCTCATAGGCGGACCTAACGGACTTACTTTTGTCGGTCGGTTCCAACAATTTACGGAGCGTAGCAAGCCACAGGAGCGCTTCAAAGGGTGTGTTCGAATCCTGCTGGATGGGTTGCGTACGAATTGTACTACTACCTGTCAGATCCCATAAGGTTGGCTCCGTTACCTGCTCACAGGCCCAGGAGACATACCGCTATTGCCTATTCGGGTTCCACCTGGAAGTGTCGATCGATTATTTATGGCTAGTGTAGCCCCCACTAGTGTCCGACAACCCTAGACACTTAAGTCGGATCGTTATTGCTTTAATGAAATCGAAGTTTGGTTGGTGTCCTTTTCAATTCTTTGTCAGCTGTGCTGGACCTTTGGAAACCTAATCTCTCACGAGTCGTACTTACACATCGAGCAACCGGCGAATCACGCTGACTTGCGACCTCTTCGACGTCAAGTATGGACGCAGATAGTGGCCTGGTGCGACGATTTCAAACCTGTTTTGGTACATATCGCTACATTATGACATCATCAAACGCAGGGACATGTTGGATTTTCAATTATCATTTATTGATAAGCAAATCGACCACATATTCAGTTACGAGGCAATGTGATATAGTCATGCAATTAACATTATTCGCATACGCTCAATAAAGGGAATGATATCAATGGCACAATATATGTATATATATTGCTCATACGGATAATCGGGTCAGGTCGATCAGCGGGTCATAGCCTTCCTACATAGCCGTATGCTAGACTAATTTTGTTGACTGACAAATACTTTGGTGACGGCTGCGCTTACCCTACTAAAGAATTTTGGGGCAGACAGAAAGTGGATCGCACGATACAGCTAACAGTGGATAACTGATGTCGATAACAGTAATGATAATACGCCAATCGGCTGGTTTTGGTAAGCTAAAGATTGTTAATAACTAGAAAATGTTCGGCTCGGGGCCTAGCGAGGGAAAGACAAAAAGAATATGTAATGCAATTCGACAATACGTATTCTACTCTACGAGGGTTTATTACAATGACAAAATATGTGGATATATATGGTACATATTAGGAATATAAAACAAACAACATTAATGGTATCATACGGCAAGGATATAATATTGCAACATATGGTAAGACTGCTGAATAGTGTGATTCGTTCGAATGTCATTACATAACAGTGAATTCATCCTTAAGTTACGGTGAATGTTCCTAAATCCTAAATAATTATACTGAATTTATTTATTCCTAATGCTTTTAAGCAGGAAATTACCGGAACCGTCCATTTAATCCGGATCCAGAACCTGGTCATCTTACCTTACGTATAGCATAAAAGATGAAGGAAGAAATGAAGGTATAGTGGATTGAAAATGTATTCATATTACTTTTACATTAACCTTAGTGTATTGCGATGGCATTATTGCTTTTCTGACATTTTAAAGAGACTGATGAAGCTAATGTTTATTTATCGATCAATATGTCGGTGTTTGGACGCCCAGAGCAAAAATGCCTTCCACTATACACCCTTGTGTATATTGCGTCAAACTGAATGTGCTTGCAACGCATGGAGTGTAGAATAAACATTTTAGGCCTGTCTCCAGTCGCCTCCCTTTACTACACATAAGTTTGTTACAGGTCGTTTTGTAGGAAACTGGAAATTACTGGTTTGTATGGTTCTAAGAGAGAATAATAGAAGGTAATTTTCTAATCCGTGGTCAGAAACACTGCTTAGGCTAGCGTTGGGCAACCAATGCATGTCAGTTAGATGACAATGATGATAAATTTCTAATCAGAATGCTATAAATGAGTCATAGACAGTGATACTGCTCGCATAGTTCCCATAAATACAGTTCACTGCCAAAAGCGCAGTTTCTAGCTGCATTGCAGATAACGTTACTTTACTTCACTGTAAACTGATTTATAAAGTTTACCAGCGCAATGGAAGGTGCGTGACTCAATTTATGTTAGCCAAGGATACGCTAAGTAGTGCCATCTACGTAATCCTTACTCTGTTACCGAGTTGAACCGGTTTAATTCTAACATAACCTGCAAACATCTAAATGTGTAAAACAGCTTCTACAAGCATCAACCTGGCTTAGTTTTGTTAACAAACTTCTGCAGGTTATGATATAAAATTCCTACTGAAATTATGTGCCCTACTTACGTTTCACGCGGCAAATTGCTGAGTTAATCGTTTCCTTTGCTTGGTTGTATTGGAACTTGATCATTGTAGATATATATTACATATATTTGGACCAAGGATAAAGCAAAAATGTGGAAAAATTTCAAACAAAATATTTAAACCAGAATTCCGGTTCCGGTATGGTTTTTGCCTTTTGCCGGAGCCGCAACAGGAATACGATTTTCGCCGGAACTGGAATTCCGGTTACTCCCTGCTTTTAAGTGAAGCTTGATCGTTATCCGGTCAGGATTTGGTGCTCCCGAGGATGTATTATATACTTTATTCCTACTGCTTTTAAATAAAACTTGATCGTTATTCGGTCAGGATTTGGTGCTCCCGAGGATGTATTTACTATCAAAAATGCATACGCATATCTGCGCGTGGTTTAAATTTGAAGAATAAACGGTTTAACGATCTCTTTTATCTAGCTCAACTCAAATTTATCCGATGGCCAGTTCATCCGGATTAATATATCTTGGGTGACTGGCTAAGCATGTCAATACGGCGAAAGTTCATTGCAATTGAAACAAGGATATTGTTGTAGATTCGGAGGGGAACATGAAAAGTATAAGGTAGATTTGACGTCCACTAGTAATGACTTCGGCGGGGACGTGAGTAATTCACGTTGGGTAACACTATCTTCGTGCAAAATGTATACATAAATGTATATTTGATGCTTAAAAATCGGCTAAATTGTGACCGTAGAGGCTCAGCTGCGTACGGCCGCTTCGAAGGTTACACTGTTGAATCACTGTGATTCTCCAGATTATTTTCCTAAGAAATAACCCCACACATTTTGTGTACAATGCCTAGCTATCAAACGTGGAGAATTTAATATTTACTTTCATCTGAGAAAAAGCTTGTACTATTTTGTACAATTTTGCGAAGATACTCGAACGAGCCTCATCCAGAGAAAGATAGTAAAATGAAAATATCAAAATATTTCGAGGTTCATCAGTGACCTAAACCTAAATATGGTTCGGCGGAACGGTTTTCTTTGTTCCTGGCAAAAAGCATGGGTTCTCGCAGTGTAATGCAAGAATCCTGATGAACAAAGTATCGAATAAAATTTGGTAAGGACGTAAATTTTTTTCTTAAGTTTTCTTGTTGTCCCAAGGGTGAGGGTACAACTACCAACTTTTGGGATAAAAAGGGAACTGAAATATATGGATTCTTACGAAATTTTAGCCTCAGTCCTCTGGTTGAGTTACGAATAGTACGACAGTGGCGTTGCTGCGTCGCGCCTTAAAAAGATTTTGTGATAGTTACCACTAGATAATGGTCAGAATTTACTATTATCCTAAATCATTTTATGTACAGATTAATACTGATAAATTAAATTACTATGGTACAAATTACTAATTCAAAGAACAAGGTTTCCCTCGAAACTAAAGCTAATTTGTTAATTTTGCAAATTTTATTACTCGTTAGCGTGCCAATAGTAGTCCAGGAGAAAGTATGAGGGAAAATTTTCAAGTAAACCATGACCTGAGTTATTTTATCAATTTGGCCTCGGAATGGATAATGATGGTTCAATCCAGAACTGCATATCAACTCATTTCTCTTCTTCGGTAGAAATTCATCGGACAGCTGAAGCGTTACCTCAGCCCTTCTTATTAAGACTCAAGATAGGTTTCAGTCGGAACATATATTAATATATACCTGACCTAAATAAATTTTAGTAACTCATGGATCGTATTGATCTCTAGGTTCACGAGTATACTCTAATACAATTTTATATCCAACTTCGCAAAGAAGGATGCACGCACTACCACATATATTGGCGGCCCAGTACGGAAACGCTACATATGGCTCTTCAAACCCATAGATCGGTGCATCGTATGTGTATTGTGTTAAGCTTAGTAATAATAACATCTTAACTAATGCTCTACCGAAAGTGAGGAGAACTGCGGTTGAGGTCGCGAAAAGGCTACTGCCGAAGCAATGATCTGAGGTTGGTCCAATATAAACGAGCTCTACCTGGATAAATGGTTAGCTTATTTATCAGATTCTGAATGTTTTATATGTTCGAACTCTATTTCTCAAGGGGGAATTATTTTGCTATTAGATCGGATCGTTCGTCATCGCTGCGAAGCGATGGTGCTTGTGTAGGGATTGGACCATCCTAAGCTGAAGAACCATGCATCAACGAGAATCCCGGTGCGGCAATACACAGGTGTTCTAATCATCTGTCACTCCACACAAACTGTAGTTATATGATACAAACGCGTGAATTCATATGTCAATTTTACTGGGCAAGGTTTAGAAAATATTGTAATGTTGCACTAAAGGTTAGAACTATGGGTGGCCATGCTTCGTAGGTCATCGGCACTCGTCTCTGAATCATAAAAATGGCACAGAAGACATTAAAATGACGCTCCGTAGGTGCATCATTCCTTATAGAAATTTAGACAAAATTATTGGTTCCTCGGTTAACTATACACAAACTGTATAGTTATATGATACAAACGCGTGAATTCATATGTCAATTTTAGGGGGCAGGGGTTAGAAATTATTGTAATGTTGCACTAAAGGTTAGAACTATGGGTGGTGATGCCTCGTAGGTGATCGGCACTCGTCACTGAATCATAAAAATGGCAGAGAAGACATTAAAATGACGCTCCGTAGGTGCTTCATTCCTTATAGAAATTTAAACAAATTTTCGCTGTTAATTGTAAACTACACAATCCAACGTCATTGCAACCACAGAGAATGAAATAATGTGTGCAGAAGTTTGCCGTTTGCAACTAAATTTAATAACACGGTTAAGTTTAATATTGCAATGGCAGCGGCGGCGCATCGGAGCTTAGCGACTCTGATACACCCGTGCTGCATTGATGAAATTGAAACAGAGAGAGGAATAGCAATAAACTGCGAACATAAGTCTAAAGCTTAAATATGCATAGGAAACTAAACATATCTAAATCCTGGAGGGAAATTTGTGGTATATTCAATTGATGTTTTGGGTGGGACGACCCTATTTTGGTCACTGGGCTAATGAACCCGGTTGAATTCTTTCAACCTTAGGGTTTCATTGGAATGACTATATACGCATGTATAATTCAACAAAATTCCACGAGCACTGGAGTAAAACCAACTTAAGTTTTATGTGGGGCATCGCACTTTCGAGTCGACGGGCTTATGAACGTAGTTGAATTTGTTCAAGTTTAGGTTTGTTTTTGAAGGACCAAATACGTAGGTATCGCTCAACAAAATTTCTGGAGGGAATTTAGCGCGAGAGGCTTTTATCTACCTTAGGTTCCTAGTAACAAAAATGTTCAATGTACATATCTGTATGAAATGACAGTTCTGAGTGGTATGATGCATGGGATTTTAGTATGGTGGCATAGAACCACCATATAGTCTGTTCGGAGGAAACTAATGCTAGTTCAGAGACTAGCTCTTAGCACAGGATGCTTGAGGAGCACTGCAACGGAGGGTATGGAAACTATCTTGGGGCTATTGCCGATAGAGAAACGGTGTCTGCTGGCAGCGACTGCAGACTCAAAAGTATTGAATCTTGGAAGTCCTTCAATGTAAAAGGGCATACAGTAGTTAGTTAGAAAACAGCTTGTAACAGAGGTAAACATGCCTCTTCATCAATGTTGTAAGACTTTTTCTGAGGATAAGAACGTAATGCGCAACTAAACTTAACATGACCATACTGACTATCCTATTTTGTTTTTGTAAAAATTTTCATCACCGAACATTTTTGTCGGTCAGAAAATGCTACTTTTCCTTAGCGAATATCAAATATATTCGGGAACAGAATTTTGTCGCATTTGTATTAACAAGGGACTTGTTCGCGAACAGTACCTGATAAATAATATGACCGTCCCGCTTATGACGTCACGGTTGTATTAAATTTTTTCGCCAACAGAGGCAAATCGTGTTTGAACGCTATGAAATGTTACGGAATTGCCATAACCCGATTGAAAACCTTTAAGTCTGCGCTAGCAGTGAACCGAATATCCTATTTGTTCCGTAACAATGAATGTGGATTCGACATCGGGAATTACAAAATAGGATGGTCAGCGGGTCATTTTAAGTTTAGTCGCGCATAATCACTGACAGAATTGAGGCACGCACCATTTTCTCTTTGAATTCTATGGACATAAATTGCTTCATTGATGACTCTAAGCTAATGCATGATAAAGACAATATTGGCTCTGGGGTTGGCGTTTTTATCTCTGGACATAGGAATATAGTCATGCCCCTTGGAAAGAATTGTACGGTTTTCAAGCAGAAATATTAGCGATTGGAAAGTGCGTCTCTTACCTATGAGGAAAGAGGTAGAGAGGAAAACTATTAACATCTACAGTGATAGCCAAGCGGGTATCAAAGCCCTAGATAGCAACTTGGATTGAATATCTGTAAACTATTGTAAAAAGAAGTCGCAGCAACTTGGGAAGTCAAATTTTGTTACCCTGTTCCGGATACCAGGGCATAGTGCGTTCAAGGGGAACGAAATTGCGGATGATCTAGCCCAAAAAGCAGCTTCCATTGTCTTTAAGGAAACGGAACCGGATGTGGGCTTGGCCTTCAAGACTCTTGTCACTCGTCTTAAGGATGGCATTTGGGGAAATGTTGAGCAAACATGGGTATGCAGTCAGTCTTACAGGCAACTAGGAATATTTATACCTGTATATAATTGGGCTATGACTAAACGAATATGGATGCTGGATAAGAAGCGGGTTGGCATAGCTTCTAGGCTCCTCACCGGCCACTGTCTTTTGAATAAACATAAATGTATTATAGGACTTGATGTGGAAATGTCCTGTGAGTGGTGTCATGTAGCATATGGTACAGCATCCCATATTATTATGGAATGCATGGAGATTTACGAACTACGCAACAAGCTATTTGGAAAAAAATGTTATTGATATTAATTTTGCCCCAAAATTGGATATAATCAAACTGATCTGGTTTATTCTGAGGATTGGACGTGACTATTGATCATCATTGGGTTTGGATGGCGCAATGGGCCGAGTAGCATGAGTCCACGCGCGCACTGTTCTATGTGTTATGCGCAACTTTGTTTATCTATCTATCTTACATGTTCTACGGAAACAAAACCAACCAAACACGAGAACAGGACCCGAGAAAAGATCCCTACTCTCTCAAGCATGGGATAATGGAGGTACGGATTCAGCTGCTCCATCCGATCAATTTGATACTCAACACTATAAGGTTTAGATCACGAAGCGGGAACCGAGCTCCCAGACGAACGCATCCAGGTTGAGGGTAAGAAGACCAAAGGTTTCAGGTAGAGTTGCTTCCAGATCCGGCAGGGAATAACCAGAACCGTACATTCAAACCGGATCAGGAACCTCGTCTTCGAAACTTATATAGTAAAACAGATGAAGAAAGAAATGAAGGTATAGTGAATTTAAAATATATTGAAAATAACTTTTACATTTAATTTAATGTATTGCGATGGCATTACTGCCTTTCTGAAACTTTAAAGAGATTGAGAAAACTAATAATGCTTATTTATTGAGCAACATGTCGGTTTTTAGAACCCCAATCCAAAAACACGCCTTCCACCTTGCTTAAATTATGTCAAACTGCTCGTGCTTGAAACTAAGCATGCTTGCATGGGGTGTAGACGAAACACTTTCGTTCTGTCTCCAATCGCCTCCCTTTACTACACATACGTCTGTTGCATGTTATTCTGCAGCAGACTTAAAATTACTGGTTTCTATGGTTCTAAGAGAAAACAAAAGAAGGTATACTATAACTTTCAGGTCAGTGATCAGAGACATTGTTTAGGCTAGCGTTGGGCAATCAGCTAGATGATAACTTACTGATCAGAATGCAATAAATGAGATAAACTGTTATACTGTTCGCACAGTTTCAAAAATACAGTTCATTACCAAGAACTTAGTTTCTGTTGCACATATGTTACTTTAATTCAATGTAGACTGATTTACAAAGCTTACGAACGCAATGGATAGTGATTGACGCAACTTATATTAGCCAAACTTACAGCTGAGTAGTTCTAAATTATCCATACTCTGTTACCGAAATAATAACGTAAATGATAGATTATTTTCTGATCAGTAATCAGAGACCCTGTTTGGGCTCGCGTTGTGCAAACGGTGCCGTTAGTTAGATGATAATGATGATAACTTTCTAATCAGAAAGCTGTAAACGAGACAAACTGTGATACTGCTCGAAAAGTTTTAATAAATACAATTCATTCAAAAGAAAGCAGTTTCTGGCTGCGTTGCAGATGTTACTTTACTTTAATGTAGACTGATTTACAAAGTTTACAAGCGCACAGTATCTATTACGTAAAGTTAAAATTTCAGCTTATAAAGGCCCGGAAAGACAATATTGAAATTCTTAATTTTCATGTGTTAAATCGTGTACTGCCAGGTTGTCCAGTTTACTTGTGACATCATGACTATATATACAACGTCCAATAGTTCAAACGAAAGCTTCAAATCTCCATTTATACTTTTTTAGTTCTATAATACACGGATTCTAACGTCTTTACCATGTCAAAGTGGGGCAGGTAAAGAAGACGTGCCACAAGAGGTAGAGCGGAAAACGCGAACATCGCTCAAAGTTTGGAGAAATAGGTCCAGGCTTTGCCAAGTCACTACACGTGACCAAACCTAAATTAATACCATTTTATCTACGAAAAGAGTTTTGGCCATTATCTGCCACTTGAAGCAAAAGTTCTCAGTATTACCATCAACGTGTATACTTATACACTCAACCTAAGATTCGCTTACTCGATCGATTTGTTTGTATACAGGTATTCACTTTCGTTCGGTCAGTCAAAGCAATCATCGAGTGTTATACATTGTTATCGAACATTTCAAACCCCTAGTCTGCTGCGAGCAATATTCTATAAGCTTCAAACTTGTTGGATTTATAAAGTAACGAAACCTCAAAAACTGACGAGAGTTGCATCAATTCACTTACCACAACTGCGCGAATATAGTACATTCTTCTCCATTTGATGTATCGTTGCACACTTGATAGTTGTATGAGTTCGTCAACGGTTAAACGCTGTGTGGGATTAGGGTGCATACATGAACAAACAAACGCAACCAAATCCTTTGAACAACCTGTTAATGCATAAAGGTGATAACGTGAATGGTTTGGTTACTAGTGTGTTTTTGTTGCGAATTCAGATTAGTTTCAATAAAAAAAGAGAATCTTGACTATAACACGCAGACACAAGAAAACCAAATTTGATTATTGCTTTGCGTAACATGATTAATTATATGTGCAGCGAATAAAGAATAATAATAGTTGATACAAGATCGGGAAATGCTGGGTTCATGCAAGAATAAATACTATTTTTCCCGCAAAGACGGTAGTTGTTTACAAGAATTCAAAATAGATCGTTAATTGTCGCAATATGATTTATGATAAGATCACATCAATGTAATATATAGTACCCGCCAACTGGCTTTCCCAGAGGAGAGGCACGTATTGCGGCCTCTCACCCCACCCCCGGTGTTCCCTACACACTTTTTGGATTTCCCCATTTTGTTTTCTGATCAACTAAAAAACCAATTTTTCTCTCCGCGAGATATTTGAATTTTTCATCGTGAAGGTTAATAATCTCTAACTTTTTCCAGGGCAAAAACGCTAAAATTGAAGCCAGCCGGTAGATTTCGCTATACAGTATATATAATATTGTTTAAATGTGAATACGTTGTTTATAGTGTTTCCGCGCTTGCAGTTTACCTGGGAGAAGCCTAATTTTTTGCGAACAGCGTTACAGCATATAGCGAACTGGGGCGAAATAGAGCGCGCAGTGGTCGTCTCTGATGGGTAGTACCATGTCTCTGATGGGTATTAGTTCTGTTACATGCTATAGGTTCGGTTATTTGGTTTAGGCAGGCCGTGTCCAGTTATATGTACCACAAACAAGTTACAGTTTAATTAACTACCATAAAAAATCCCGTAGGCGTAGTTTTGTTAACATAGCGCTAGGCTGGACAATTCTACCAGGTTAAACGGAACCATTCCAACTAAAATTATCTTACATACTATGATCACAAGTGAAACCGTTTAAATTTTGTATTGTCTGGATTGGAATGGGAATTGATTGCTGCACATATCTTAGCAAAAATGTGACAAATTTCAAATAAAATTTAATAAAAATTCATGTTACATATAAGCAAAATAAAGTAAGATACGATTAACCGGGAAAACAGTAATAACAGTTTTAAGAAAATCTTCTCATTATCTTAAATCGTTTGTGCCTAATGGCTCAAGTTGCCCGATTTCATAAAACACATCGGAATTTCTGTTTTGGCCTGTGCTATAGGTAGGCAGGTAGCAGGCGACGTACTATCGGTAATATACACCTTGTAAAACAGCGTTTGCTACGGTTTACTTGACACATTCTGTGAACAGTAGTATATTTAGAAATTGCACTTGCCAAACCTATGATACAACAAAGGGTCCGTTTTGTACCGACACTACTCATTCAAAACCTTTAAACATGATTTATAGCACCACATCATGATTATTTTCCAGCATTGGTGTGAAATGTTAAAACTTTTGCCACGCAAACCGCCCCAGCTCGGGCCAGAAAGCAATGAATTTAGCCCCAGGAGGCATGAATAGTGAGAGGGTCACACGATGGCCTTCGAAATCGAAAAATCTCCGATTTTCAGTGTTTTTTAAAGAAAAAGCTAATATATAATAAAAACAGCAAATAAATTGGGTCACAGTAGCTTATGGAAGAGAGCAAAAGCAAAAATTTAGACTAATTTTGACGTATTAAGTATTATTGGCTATACTTTGGTTAAA
Organism: Trileptium ribeirensis; assembly: GCA_030248225.1. Lineage (NCBI taxonomy): Eukaryota > Metazoa > Nematoda > Enoplea > Enoplida > Thoracostomopsidae > Trileptium > Trileptium ribeirensis. The sequence goes on from JASANE010017743.1 coordinate 21,499, forward strand.
CAATTTTTATTCGTCGTGTTAACAACACTGCCGCGTAAAGTCCAAACACATGCGCTACTTGCTTCTTTCAAATTTCGATTTATTGCAAATGACCCTTTTCGTTTTGACCCAATCTAACATAAATGAATTTATAGCAATCGACCGATGCTCGGTTACTCACGGAAATATAGAATCATACCTAATATCGAAGCGAAGTATTGAAAAGTGACTCTCGAGGTTTATGCAGGATTTCAGAGCTCTTTTCAGGCTATAACCGAAATTAAATAATACGTTAGCGACAGAGCAAAATTCTAACAATTTCGACAACCTTAATTTTCTGCAAACTGTTGACGCTGTCGAAATTTTTGTGAAAGGCTTTTGCAACGATAACTTTTTCCGAACTGCTAAAATTCTCGAAAATTTCGTAAATAGCTGTAGTTATTTGAAATCTTAGGCATGCATATAGTCCGTATTACACAAAATAATTAATACACTTATTCGTTATAAACAATACGATTCGGTCAAAGTCTGTGTTATAACTGAGCAGCTAAGTAACAATTTACGCTTCAAAACCTTACCTGCAAAAAATGGTTTCAGAGTTATTGCTAAATTCCCCATCCGGAGTTTCTGCCAGCGATCGCCCGATGTAGGAATGTCGAGGTCCGTAGATAGCTCTAACACAGTAACACCTAAGCTAAAACATAATTATATATTATTACTGCCGTAGCCTTGTCCTCATAGTATTATTAAGTAGGGAAAGGGATTCGGCAGCTAAAGTGGACTGCTGTGAATAAAATTTTCGGCACTTGCACACATTCCAATATTTACGGTTTTCTACCTAAAGTTTTTCGCAAAAGGCGGAACCAATCTTCTTCCATAAAAATTTGCGTCAGTCCGCCTCCAGCCGAAGATCAACCTTCTGTGTCCAGACGCAATATATTCCGTCTGTCCACGTCTGGATGAAATTTCGTCCGTCAGCGACCGTCCGTGTCCAAAAAATCCTGGCCTAAAACTTATTAGCTATGCAGCAGAATTTTCCTTCACATCTTTACCATTTTTCTTCACAATCCGCCGGTTGGAGGACTGCACTCCGGTGTGGTTTTGGGAAAAAGTATAAAATTCGGAAGTTAAACATGATCAATTATGGCCACTTTTCAGATGAGTCACTAATCAGAGTTTTAATTTTTTTAACGTTTTCCTAACTCACGGTATGAAGACGCCCGCCATGACGTAGATCTTTTCAAACCTACGTCGAAAATCTAAAATTCTCCCAGGATCAATATAAGATAGCTATTAATTATAGCTGGCCTGTCCACAGTAGGGGATGTATCACCGCACTTTCTAAATCCCACCATTCGTGTGTATCAGTATGTATTAATTTCGCAATGTGAAAAGAAACTTAGAAACTAATAAAATTGATTTTCTCGATAACATTGTACACCATGGCCTAATCCCTTTGTGGGAATATATTGTTGACGTAAAAATAAAGTGATTTACAGCCCGACTATAAATCAATATATATTGGTAAAATATGAATAAGCGAATAAGACTGCTGCATTTACATCCCCAATCAAGGGTAAAGCAGAATAAATACCTGCTTAGAATTCAACATTACTTTGCATAAAAATTAATACCACTCGAAAACAAATAGGGAAATATAATTGGTGACACCTGTACAAACAAGGACACCTGAACAATACTTCAGACGACTCCCTGTATGAACAAATTCACAAAGTACCAATAGAACGGACATAAACCAGAGGTTGAGCATTTCCTTACTCTTAACCACGGAACTCCAACATGAGTTGGGCCACTTTTCTAGTAAGACACACACCAACCAGAGGTTGGGCTGGCGGTCATTAAAACACTCAGGCGTAAAGCCAGATGCGGCTCCCAGCTGGAAAGCGCCCAGGGGTATTTTCTGAGTATAATTAGTAATCTTATGTAAAGGGTCAATGTTAAACTTTGTTTAAAGACTGAAATATAATTCAAAAATATTTTGAAAGTAAATCGCGAAGGAAAATATGCAAGACATTTGAAATAAAAAGGTGCAAATATAGAAAAAAATGGAAGGTATGTTATCTCGATCTGTGAAATTTTTTCCGGTTCTAAAATAAATCGTATATCTATATATATTATGATACACGCTGACGCTCCTAGGTCTCAGGACAGGCCGGGTTCGGTGAGCGGGAAGGTCTTCTTAGGGAGTAGAGGGCCTCCTAGGTCGGATGGTGACAAAAAGTTAACGACCTCCCCAACCCCGTCGAGCCCTTATTTTTGCCAACTTCACCCCGTTTCTCCTATTTTTGGCGTTTTCGTGGGGAAGTGGTATACCAGGACCTTGAAATGGTGCAAGAGGGCGATAGCCATCCTCAACCCCATATATATCATGGAGTAACCGGAATTCCGGTTCCGGCGAAAATCGTGTTCCGGCAAAGGGAAAAACCATACCGGAACCGGAATTCCGGTTTAAAAAGTTTGTTTGATTTTTCTTTGTTTCGCTTCATCTGTGATCCAAAAATATGTAATATATATTATAGCAATACGTAATCTAACCAAGACGTTACAT
>JASANE010017745.1:0-14750 GCA_030248225.1 Trileptium ribeirensis
TATTCTGCTTTTACACCCACGATATGTTGGATTTAACGAATACGTTAAAATTGGAAACATATCTTGTCGCTAATGGTGCCGGCATTAACCTATTTACAGATAACTCTAAATCATTGAAGAATATCGGACATATTCAGCTTCTGCCATAATTTAAGCCTCTACCGATAAAATGATACATCGGAGCGAATAGCCAAAATTATAATATTTGTTATTGAGAAACCATCATTATAACGTTCACGTTTTAGAATTATTATAATTATTTTATATCCGTTTCAGCTAAGCCAGTTATACCACGAAAAACTGGCCGAATTCAACCGACGTCAACAAGTTGTTATCGACGATACGGCTGAAAAATTTAACGAAGCTGTTAAAGCGACCGAAGCAAAATTTCTGAGCACCCGCTCCGAGTCTGTATGCGCTGACCTCGAATCAGAACTTTTGTCGTGTTATTTGGCTAATCCACGGTCAACTTTGAATTGCTCCGACCTTGCACGTCAATTTATTACATGCGTCGAGCGTGAGCGAATATCGCTATTAGCAAAACAGGCTTAAAATATTTCTATTGTAATATTTGCAAAAATAATCAATTAGTATCGATGATGATAATATTTTGAAAATTACATAGCTATTCCGACGAAACAATTTATTTAAATCTACAAAATTCTAGTGCATAAAGGGAACACCAACTTGCACTGACCAGTTTGGCAGTTATTTGCAGTTTAATGTTAGATTTAACGTGCTTGCTTGGCATAACCGGGGCGGGGAAGTGTAAAATGCATTAACACCAATTTTGTGTAGATGTAGCTCTAACTCCGCAGAAATGATGAGGGGAATGTCAGGGTACAAATTTTGTTGACGTTGACTGCCCAACTGAACGTGGCCCTCAAAAATGGAGAACACAACTGGTGTCTTAAAAACCGAGGATTGCTCTTGCTCCGTTCAAACCTTGCATGAAAGCTTTGTGTTTGTTATTACCCGAATATTTAAAGGTAAATCCATTAAACGATTGGTGTGTTCACATTGCGTGCAATCCAATTTGCACGTGTATTGCACGCAGAGTAATCACACTGAATCCGATCTGATTGAGCGTGCACAATTTATAAGATACGAATTCGATGGTGTAGTATGGAATAATACACATGCACACGTATACGCTAAGGTATAGAGATTGGCCGTACTCGGTCGTATCGAACATGTTAATGAGAATGCGGCATTTAATGAATAGTATGTATATGCTACATACCTCGAATGCTGACAATATTCGAAGGTAGGTCGACTTATTGCTGCTGCGGAATAAAGTTGCTGGAATGTTGGTCGTGATGATGGTGTTGTGTTATTTGTGTAATGTAAAAGACTACTGAGGGACAATTAAAGATTCATGGACAATACGTAATTTGTAGATAAATTTAGCTATTTTTATAGTATCAGTTACTAGTTTTCCATATGTATGCATTATATTAATAGCCCATTTAGTACTGTGCAGTCTCAATTATAATATTTACTAAAAAGCGCATCATATTTTTTATTTTTGGAAATGATTAAACGTCAGTTATATTGCAATTTGAAGAGCAACATTTTGCTGAAAATCTGATTTTATTTCTTTTAAATCATAAGTTACCGAATTAACTTGTCATTAGAGAACCCACGGAACTATTTTGTTATCAGTTTGAAACGCTTCATACGGTTCGTTTCTTGTCTAGAATTTATTAAAATTTAAATAAATTTAGTTTTTGTTGTAATAGTGAAGGCTGAGATGTATTCGCCATCAACGATGTGACTGTGGTGTGCTACTTTTTGTTGCAGCGCCATTTTGCGTTTCTATAAGCCTTATATAGCATTTTCTCTTTTTTTATATCACTTCAAAAAATTACAATAACTTTATGACTGCTTGCAGTTGCTGGTTGCAGCGCTGAGGAGGCAATCAACTAGTCTCAGAGTTGGGAAACTTCGCTGTCTCCTGTTATCGGTTCGAAAACATGCCATAATAGTGACATAATATTATATGCCTCAACCGTGATTGTAACGAGCACCGATTTTTTTCGTTATTTACGCATATTACATAATTGTTACATATTTAAAATAGTTAAATCGTGGATTAGGAAATTTGTTGTTTTGTTTGAAATAAATTGTGATTTGTTAATTTGTATCCAGAGTGCTAAGTATTTTACATATATAGGCGCTAGCTATTATTTTACTAGTGGATCACGTATTTACTTAACTCTTAATATATATAATATAAGCGCATGGTTTATGACGCTTGTACTTAGCAAATAATTGCCACGTAATGTTTGGACGAGATCGAGGTGTAAGATGCATATTATTGATCAGCGTTAAAAATTAGAAATTCTCACATAGAATTTTATACTGACTTGAAGTATATATGTATGTTTAGATGAATTAGCAGTGTTTTTCTCTTAGTATTTATGTCTAAAAAACCGTTGTTAGTTTGTAGTTGGTGTTTTATCTAGTGATCGCGTATTTACTTAACTCATATATAAGTTACAGGTGCATTGTTTATGACGCTTGTACGTAGCAAATAATTGCCACGTAATGTAAGGACGAGATCGAGGTGTAAGATGCGTATTATTGATCAGCGTTAAAAAGTATTTATGTCTAAAAAACCATTGTTCGTAGTAGGTGTTTTATCTCAGGATATGTGGACAGGTGGGTGAACATCCCCAAGCAGTTTCATCTATTGTACGAAGATTAGGGTCATAAAACCGTTGTACATTTTGCATGTTCCAAGGCCAAAGTAGATTTAATATGCTATGCTTGTTTCTTAAGCTGATTTTTACCACTGTGTGGTGTGAAAAATACAAAGCCACATCAAGGCGTCTTTGATTTGTAAACTTGCCTGATTGCACAATGTCATTTTTTATGGCCGAAATGTAATTTACTTGAGTAAAATTTAATTTATGCATATACGAGTAATGCCTAATTTATGAGTATTGACCAATATAACGGTGCTTTAGGCGTATAATGCAACCGTCCGAAAGTTTTAATAGGTATGATCGATTTTTTCTTAAGTTTCGAACATTTTGGTGTAGGATTATGCAGGAATTGCTGTCGTTGGGACAATTGGCGTTAATTAATAAAGAATTAGCTTGTGGCATTAATCCTTTCATGCACACTAGCCCCAAGAACATAATGCACGTTGTGAGTCGTGTTTAGTAATTGTGGTATGCTGTATGTTTGCTCATGCGTGAATATTCGCTCAGGAACCGAGCAACAGTTCCCTTATAGCTCAGCGGTTTGCGTACGTAACCTTTACCTGCATATCCCGGGTTAGATCTGGGGCGCCGGTTTGAGTTTGTCAAACATTGCACAATACACTACTGAATTCGGGCATGACAGTTTTAAACTCCATAAATATCTTATTAAAATATTAAATGTCCCCAATTTTCTACGTTGTGTGTGGTTGCTGATCTGCCCTTTCGTGGCAGTGCAGCCGGTGTCGTCGAAGTGCAAACCATGAAGGGATTCTAGTTCCGACAGGGAAACTACGTTCGGAATAAATTCGTACCCAGTTTGCAGGTGGGTACCCTTAAGCAACGTGGTCTTTGTCTTAATAAAATATTTTAACTATTGACTTTAGCAATTTGTATTTCGGTGCATATCGATGCTTTGCATTCATATGCGCAACAGATATAACAACTGAAATAAATAGGTTTTGTAGGAATTCTTTGTTTTGGCTTCATAGTATATAATAAAAATTTTATGAGTCTACATTGCTTGAAGATAGGTAATATTGTGACATAGTTTACCGCTTTAAAATATTGTTTATTCTTTGATGGTTTCAATTTTTACTGACGTCACTGAATATTTACCCACCCTTGTGATGTGTTACGATAAAATCTAGCCTTTATCTTTGTGTAGACGCAGCTATAAAGAGATGCAACTGCTTCATGATGTTAGAAAAATGATAATGGTAAATCGGTTATTCTACTGATATGGCATAAATATTTCTGAACGCTACACAAAGAGGGCGGCGTTTAAAAGGAAAAATTTGATCTGAGTTAAGATAGGAAATGATACAGGGAAGCAGTTTAGCCGTGTCTTTGCAAAACCTGAGATTAAAATAATACCAGAACAGACAGGAAATATATCGGATAAACTCCTACATTGTATTGGATACATATAGTGGATTCCATAAGTAACGCCTGAGCATTAAAGCGACCCAGCACGCCATATAAACATATATATCTAAAAGCGTTTTGACATGCTCGTACTCTCAAATATTTAACTTAGGTTTTGATTAATAATACTTACCCTAAGTGCGAACCTGGGCGCCTTAAGGTCAGTGCTTTCTTCCGGTCGAAAATGCACACTTCGGCAGACTTTTCGAACCATGTCAGGCCCAGAAGGGAGAGCTAATCGGATATAGCTTCCTTCAGACATAACAGGGTTTGCGTTTGTATACCTTCTCCTCAAGTACTTCCCATAGAAAAAAGTGTGGAAGGTTTGGGTTAGTAGGACGAGCACGCCATTCGATAAGGCCTCGGAGCCTTAGCCAACAATCGAGGAAGGTTTCGTCCCGCTAACGGTGCACAACCATCTCAAAATGAGGAGGCAGTGCTATCCTGCATAAAGTAAAGCCTGCCAATTAAAAAATAAATATTAAAACTATAAAATATAATTAAAATTATATATTTATATTATAAATATTAAAAAATTTATTTCGCAGCATCATTAGAAGGTTGTTTGCATTCAGAGTACCATTGGAAAAGAACCTCCTAAACTATCCACCAGACCACATGCCGACCCATACTGTCAGACCAGGAGCATATATATGGCGTTCGATAGTGTTGTGAGGGTTTTCTGCATGCTAATAAACACAAATATGCAGGTTAACGTGTTCAGTTTAAAATTGCTTTCGTCGGATTAAATGATTTCGTCGGCGGAGTCAGGATCATCGTCGAGACGTTTAGCTATTTTCACAAAATTCGACCATATGATCATAATCATTCTCGGAAAACAGCCGATTAGCTGATGTCGGTTTCAACAGCACAACTGTGAATTGACTTTGCGGACTATTGCAAAAATGATAGGAAATATCAGCTGTCGCAGCATCACCAGATGCTATCGCTGGTCTCCCTGTTCGGCGCCAGTCGGCTACGGAACCCGCTATATAAAAGTTTTTATTTAGTTGAATAGTTAGTTAAGTAGCTTCGGACTTAGTTGTAGGCTTAGTATATATGTCATATCACAACATTAGCTTAACGTTTTCCCACATGCAGTCACTCGTGTGTGACAGTGTATGTCGCGATGCGATTTGCATACTGAGCTTGTTGTGTGGCGACCGTTTGCATGAGCACTATTGGTCGTTTTTGTGACGTTTCTTAATGAGCTGAGAAATGTGCCAGTAAACTTAAAATACGCCCAGCCATAATCATGTTTTGCAAAAAGCGATCGGAGACCGCAATCCGTTGTTATTAAACAAACTGCGGTTTTGCCATCGATTTTTCGTGAAACGATATTAAGCCAAATTTCGATTTCGTATTGCAAAATTCCATTTTGTAGTCGAACTAAACACTCATCTGTTTAAGTACGTAGCCGAATGGTTCAATAACTCTTCAAAAATGTATCTTTGCACTAGTCATCGTTCTTGAAATACATCGACCTAGTAAGTTTCACGTTACAAAACACATTTGCTTACTCGTAAAGATGTTAGCGGATATGTTCGCGAACCTCTGCTATACCTTTGCACAAATTAGTTCGCGAACAATTACATTCGTCATCGCGAAATCAAATACAATTTTTAACAAAACAAATTTTTTTGCAAAAACAGAATTGGTTATAAAATGCCTACGTTTAAGGTCAGAACTCTCAAATAGTGTGTTCGCGAACATTACGGCAAACTATCTTGATAAAGCCTATTAAAAGAAATGTGATCAGTAATTACATCCTGGTAACTAACGCACCACGTAGTGTTCGCGAACAACAAAACACGGTCTTCTGTTCGCGAACAGGTACATTTAATATTATTCTGAGTAAATCAAATTAAATCTCGTATAATTCAGCCATGTTCGCGAACAACAAAACAGGGTCGTATGTTTGCGAACAGTGACGTGTTGCATTAATATTCTAATTAAATTGGATTAAATTACGCACTCGCATAACTTATTCATGTTCGCGAACAACAATCGATATGAGCTACCTAGTCTGCATGTTTGTTCGCTAACAAAATTTGAGGTCGGATGCAACACAAATCCCGAATGACAAACCTCAAATTAAAATTCTTTAAAAGTATGTTCAACAACAACTTAATTTCATTAATTTGTTCGGTAACATTATGTATACCGTTTTAAACTCGTGACGCAAATGTTTTTAAACCGTTTGAAGATGGATATAGGATCGCCAAAAATGTTCGATTACCGATTTTTTTGGAAATGACAAAAGAGGATTGTTGCTGAGCGCATACAAAGTTTCGTCTCGCAAAACTATTCCTAAATAGCGTAGTGGATCACGCTCACGTACGAGTCTATCACTGAAACAATCTAGATTCAATTCAACATCGGGGCGTTAGCTCAACACTGGCCAACATACAGAACAATTGATGCGTTAAACGGTTAAGCTGAAAGTTAGGCTTAGTAAGTATTTCGAGGACAGCGCTACCTGCGTATAGCTTAAGCCCCTCAGCTTGAGTTTCCTACGTGCTCATGAGGGTGGGGCTTACTACTTCCCTCATCGCGTAGCGTCCCCCTCTCAACCGGCTAAACCCCTTGGCACCTCGGATCTAGCCCATATATGCCTATTGAGTTATCCAGGGCCTGTGGCTTGGCCCCGTAATGCAACATTCAAGGTATAGATAGCTCTACATTTGGGGAGGTTTTGTCTACGTACAGCTTTCATAACACCGTCAACGATATAGTGTACAAAGTACATCGTCACTATTTTTAAAATAAATTTATATGGTGTCTTGGATACCATCGAGGTTTCTGTATGGCATCGTAAACCCGGTAACCCTGAGGAGCGCTACGTATCTCATTAGAAAAACAACAGCTTAGAGTTAGGGATCGGGGGCGCAGCTCTACGACTTAGGCTTAGTGTATGTCTTATATATGGACCTAAGTTTAGGCTTAGTATATCAAGAACGGCATGGCATACATTACACTTATATATCTATCAAAATACATAATATATTAAGATTTATACAAATATATTTGTGTATGTATGCCTTTAAGCTTGTCGGCAAACATTTGTGTTTTCACCAAGTGCACATTGCTGGTTTGGATGGTGCAACTTTAGGGCACCATTTCTTGGCCTATGCAACAAATAATGTTTCTTTGTTGAATATTCCTAACAACTACAGCCACGCTTAGGTATCTACCTAGTTGTACACGAATATATCTGATGAAACCACCATTTATTGGTTTCTGCTCAAATATTCTCTCTCGCGGTTTTGTTTATTCTTTGTTTGGTACGATAGCTTCTGTCTAAAATATTTAAAACATCGTAAAATTTCTGGCGGAATGTTGACCATTATTATCATTATTATGCACTTTTAGTACGCACAAAACCCAAATTCGGGGTTTCTTATTGCTATTATTTTAATAATTGCTAGCTCTAACTTGTAGACAAAGTGTTAAAGTGAAGATGTTTACACCGCTTGTCTACATTCGCCAAACGTTCTGAATATGGTGTCGTCTACATAGAGAAGACCAGTATTATATCCCTGATTTTTCTACAGACTTGTCGACATTCGCCAAAAGTTCTGAATATGGTCTCGTCTACATAGAGATGACCTGTATTACATCCGCGATTTTTCTAGACTTGTCGACATTCGCCAAAAGTTCTGAATATGGCCTCGTCTACATAGAGATGACCTGTATTATATCCCCGATTTTTCTAGACTTGTCGACATTCGCCAAAAGTTCTGAATATGGTCTCGTCTACATAGAGATGACCTGTATTATATCCCCGATTTTTCTACATTATGACTGTGTGAAAGGTGCACGGTAAGTGTGTAATAGCAACGTTGCTCCCTAATTAGGGTTGGGTGACGGCCGGCTATTGGCCAGCGGGTACAATTTTCGGCCAACGGTCTGCCGATGGTCCACGGCCGGTGGATGAACTAACGGCAGGCCAACAGCTCAGCCACCAGGGAATGGCTCAACTGTTGGATCGCTTTAAATGTAGGTTGACTGCCAAGAAGCCTGTCTTGGTGCGATGCGAACATAATATTCATAAACGCTTGTTCAGCATTTGTTCAAAAATCGATTTTCATAATGAAAGTTTTGCACGGCGTAAAATCAAATAGATCAGCTGCCGAATCCTCCGCCTACCCAAACTATAGCAAGACTACTATATTTTACTACTAGGCTACTGCAAATTTTGAGGTACATCATTAAACATTGACGCTTATTAGTTTAATAATAATATTATAATCTTGTATTGACAAGACGGTAGTAACTGGATTGTACAAAACAAAATGCTGCTATGTCGGTTACAGACGATTAAAATTATATATTATAATAATCCCATTAGTACTAATTCGCTAGCTATACAACAGTAAACGTATAGACCACGGCCGGCCGAACAACAGTCCATAGAACTGATGACCAACGGCTTTCGGGACTGTCAACGGTTGAAAATTATTAACGACAGGTCAACGTTTTTCACAGCCACTGCCCAACACTGCTACTAGTATATTACTTAAAACAACTATTTTCCATTTTTCTTTTTAGTCGGCCTTTGTCCTTCGATTGGGCGCTTTTGAGGCTGAGAAGCCAGTTTTAGTGCGGTGCAATACGTTGTTTGGTTTAGTCATCATCGTCGCGTTTTCATATCGGTGTTGTGAAAAAGCAATTTTGCTCCAAATTTTATATTAGCTGACTTTAAAACAACTATTTTCCATTTTTCTTTTTAGTCAGCCTTTATCCTGCGGTAGCCGCTCTTGAGGCTGAGAAGCCAGTTTTAGTGCGGTGCAATACGTTGTTTGGTTTAGTCATCATCGTCGCGTTTTCATATCGGTGTTGTGAACGGCAAAAAGCAATTTTGCTCCAAATTTTATATTAGCTGACTTTAAAACAACTGTTTTCCATTTTTCTTTTTAGTCAGCCTTTGTCCTGCGGGAGCCGCTCTTGAGGCTGAGAAGCCAGTTTTAGTGCGGTGCAATACGTTGTTTGGTTTAGTCATCATCGTCGCGTTTTCATATCGGTGTTGTGAAAAAGCAATTTTGCTCCAAATTTTATATTAGCTGACTTTAAAACAACTATTTTCCATTTTTCTTTTTAGTCAACCTTTATCCTGCGGTAGCCGCTCTTGAGGCTGAGAAGCCAGTTTTAGTGCGGTGCAATACGTTGTTTGGTTTAGTCATCATCGTCGCGTTTTCATATCGGTGTTGTGAGCGGCAAAAAGCAATTTTGCTCCAAATTTTATATTAGCTGACTTTAAAACAACTGTTTTCCATTTTTCTTTTTAGTCAGCCTTTGTCATGCGGGAGCCGCTCTTGAGGCTGAGAAGCCAGTTTTAGTGCGGTGCAATACGTTGTTTGGTTTAGTCATCATCGTCGCGTTTTCATATCGGTGTTGTGAAAAAGCAATTTTGCTCCAAATTTTATATTAGCTGACTTTAAAACAACTATTTTCCATTTTTCTTTTTAGTCAGCCTTTATCCTGCGGTAGCCGCTCTTGAGGCTGAGAAGCCAGTTTTAGTGCGGTGCAATACGTTGTTTGGTTTAGTCATCATCGTCGCGTTTTCATATCGGTGTTGTGAACGGCAAAAAGCAATTTTGCTCCAAATTTTATATTAGCTGACTTTAAAACAACTATTTTCTATTTTTCTTTTTAGTCAGCCTTTGTCCTGCGGTAGCCGCTCTTAAGGCTGAGAAGCCAGTTTTAGTGCGGTGCAATATGTTGTTTGGTTTAGTCATCATCGTCACGTTTTCATATCGGTGTTGTGAAAAAGCAATTTTGCTCCAAATTTTAATTTTATATTAGCTGACTTTAAAACAACTATTTTCCATTTTTCTTATTAGTCAGCCTTTATCCTGCGGTAGCAGCTCTTGAGGCTGAGAAGCCAGTTTTAGTGCAGTGCAATATGTTGTTTGGTTTAGTCATCATCGTCGCGTTTTCATATCGGTGTTGTGAACGGCAAAAAGCAATTTTGCTCCAAATTTTATATTAGCTGACTTTATAACAACTATTTTCCGTTTTTCTTTTTAGTCGGCCTTTGTACTGCGGTAGGCGCTCTTGAGGCTGAGAAGCCAGTTTTAGTGCGGTGCAATACGTTTGGTTTAGTCATCCTCGTCACGTTTTCATATTGGTGTTGTGAACGGCAAAAAGCAATTTTGCTCCAAATTTTTCATTAGCTGACTTTAAAACAACTATTTTCCATTTTCTTTTTAGTCGGCCTTTGTCCTGCGGTAACCGCTCTTGAGCCTGAGAATCCAGTTTTAGTGCGATGCAATACGTTGTTTGGTTTAGTCATCATCGTCACGTTTTCATATCGGTGTTGTGAACGGCAAAAAGCAATTTTGCTCCAAATATTATATTAGCTGACTTTAAAACAACTATTTTAATTTTCTTTTTAGTCGGCCTTTGTCCTGCGGTAACCGCTCTTGAGCCTGAGAATCCAGTTTTAGTGCGATGCAATACGTTGTTTGGTTTTAGTCATCATCGTCACGTTTTCATATCGGCGTTGAGAATGGCAAAGAGCAATTTTGCTTGAAATTTTATGTTGGATGACTTTAAAACAACTATTTCCGATTTTTCTTTTTAGTCGGCTTTTGTCCTGCTGTTGGGCGCTTTTGAGGATGAGAAGCCAGTTTTAGTGCGGTGCAATACGTTGTTTGGTTTAGTCATCATCGTCATGTTTTCATATCGGCGTTAAGAATGGCAAAGAGCGATTTTACTCTAAATTTTACATTAGATGATTTTAAAACAACTATTTTTCATTTTTCTTTTTAGTCGGCCTTTGTCCCTCGGTTGGGCGCTTTTGAGGATAAGAAGCCAGTTTAGTGCGGTGCAAAACGCTGTTTGGATTAGCCATCATCATCACTTTTTCATATCGGCGTTAAGAACGGCAAAGAGCCATTTTACTCTAAATTTTATATTAGATGACTTTAAAACAACTATCTTCCATTTCTCTTTTTAGTCTGCCTTTGTCCTTCGGTTGGGCGCTCTTGAGGATGATAAGCCAGTTTTAGTGCGGTGCAAAACGTTGTTTGGTTTAGTTATGATCATCACGTTTTCATATCGGAGTTGAGAACGGCAAAGAGCAATTTTACTCTAAATCTTATATTAGATGACTTTAAAACAACTATTTTTCATTTTTCTTTTTAGTCGGCCTTTGTCCTTCGGTTGGCCGCTTTTGAAGATGAGAAGCCAGTTTTAGTGCGGTCCAATACGTTGTTCGGTTTAGTCATCATCGTCACGTTTTCATATCGGCGTTGAGAATGGAAAAGAGCAATTTTACTCTAAATTTTATATTAGACGACTTTAAAACAACTATTTTTTTATTTTTCTTTTTAGTCGGCCTTTGTCCTGCGGTTGGGCGCTCTTGAGGAAAAGAAGCCAGTTTCAGATGCGGTGCAAGACGTTGTTTGTTTTAGTCATCATCATCAGATTTTCATATCGGCGTTGAGAACGGCAAAGACCGATTTTACTCTAAATTTTATATTAGATGACTTTAAAACAACTATCTTCCATTTCTCTTTTTAGTCGGCCTTTGTCCTTGGGTTGGGCGCTCTTGAGGATGAGAAGCCAGTTTTAGTGCGGAGCAAAACGTTGTTTGGTTTAGTTATCATCATCATGTTTTCATATCGGAGTTGAGAACGGCAAACAGCAATTTTACTCTAAATCTTATATTAGATGACTTTAAAACAACTATTTTTCATTTTTCTTTTTAGTCGGCCTTTGTCCTTCGGTTGGGCGCTTTTGAGGATGAGAAGCCAGTTTTAGTGCGGTGCAATACGTTGTTTGGTTTAGTCATCATCGTCACGTTTTCATATCGGCGTTGAGAATGGAAAAGAGCAATTTTACTCTAAATTTTATATTAGATGTCTTTAAAACAACCGTTTTTTATTTTTCTTTTTAGTCGGCCTTTGTCCTGCGCTTGGGCGCTCTTGAGGAAGAGAAGCCAGTTTTAGATGCGGTGCAAAACGTTGTTTGTTTTAGTCATCATCATCACCTTTTCATATAGGCGTTGAGAACGGCAAATAGCGATTTTACTCCAAATTTTATATTAGCTGACTTTAAAACAACTGTTTTCCATTTTTCTTTTTAGTCAGCCTTTGTCCTGCGGGAGCCGCTCTTGAGGCTGAGAAGCCAGTTTTAGTGCGGTGCAATACGTTGTTTGGTTTAGTCATCATCGTCGCGTTTTCATATCGGTGTTGTGAACGCAAAGAGCGATTTTACTCTAAATTTTTTATTAGATGACTTTAAAACAACTATTTTGCATTTTTCTTTTTAGTCGGCCTTTGTCCTTGGGTTGGGCGCTCTTGAGGATGAGAAGTCAGTTTTAGTGCGGTGCAATACGTTGTTTGGTTTAGTCATCATCGTCACGTTTTCATATCGGTGTTGTGAAAAGAGCAATTTTGCTCTAAATTTTATTTTAGCTGACTTTAAAAACAACTATTTTCCATTTTTCTTTTAAGTCGACCTTTATCCTGCGGTGGCCGCTCTTGAGGCTAGAAGTCAGTTTTAGTGCGGTGCAATACGTTGTTTGGTTTAGTCATCATCGTCACGTTTTCATATCAGCGTTGTGAACGGCAAAAAGCGATTTTGCTCCAAATTTTATATTAGATGACTTTAAAACAACTATTTTCCATTTTTCTTTAGTCAGCCTTTGTCCTGCGGGAGCCGCTTTTGAGGCTGAGAAGCCAGTTTTAGTGCGGTGCAATACGTTGTTTGGTTTAGTCATCATCGTCGCGTTTTCATATCGGTGTTGTGAAAAAGCAATTTTGCTCCAAATTTTTATATTAGCTGACTTTAAAACAACTATTTTCCATTTTTCTTTTTAGTCAGCCTTTATCCTGCGGTGGGCGCTCTTGAGGCTGAGAAGCCAGTTTTAGTGCGGTGCAATACGTTGTTTGGTTTAGTCATCATCGTCGCGTTTTCATATCGGTGTTGTGAACGGCAAAAAGCAATTTTGCTCCAAATTTTATATTAGCTGACTTTAAAACAACTATTTTCTATTTTTCTTTTTAGTCAGCCTTTGTCCTGCGGTAGCCGCTCTTAAGGCTGAGAAGCCAGTTTTAGTGCGGTGCAATATGTTGTTTGGTTTAGTCATCATCGTCACGTTTTCATATCGGTGTTGTGAAAAAGCAATTTTGCTCCAAATTTTAATTTTATATTAACTGACTTTAAAACAACTATTTTCCATTTTTATTTTTAGTCAGCCTTTATCCTGCGGTAGCCGCTCTTGAGGCTGAGAAGCCAGTTTTAGTGCAGTGCAATACGTTGTTTGGTTTAGTCATCATCGTCGCGTTTTCATATCGGTGTTGTGAACGGCAAAAAGCAATTTTGCTCCAAATTTTATATTAGCTGACTTTATAACAACTATTTTCCGTTTTTCTTTTTAGTCGGCCTTTGTACTGCGGTAGGCGCTCTTGAGGCTGAGAAGCCAGTTTTAGTGCGGTGCAATACGTTTGGTTTAGTCATCCTCGTCACGTTTTCATATTGGTGTTGTGAACGGCAAAAAGCAATTTTGCTCCAAATTTTTCATTAGCTGACTTTAAAACAACTATTTTCCATTTTCTTTTAGTGGGCCTTTGTCCTGCGGTAACCCGCTCTTGAGTCTGAGAATCCAGTTTTAGTGCGATGCAATACGTTGTTTGGTTTAGTCATCATCGTCACGTTTTCATATCGGTGTTGTGAACGGCAAAAAGCAATTTTGCTCCAAATATTATATTAGCTGACTTTAAAACAACTATTTTTCATTTTTCTTTTTAGTCGGCCTTTGTCCTTCGGTTGGGCGCTTTTGAGGAAAAGAAGCCAGTTATAGTGCGGTGCAATACGTTTGGTTTAGTCATCCTCGTCACGTTTTCATATTGGTGTTGTGAACGGCAAAAAGCAATTTTGCTCCAAATTTTTCATTAGCTGACTTTAAAACAACTATTTTCCATTTTCTTTTTAGTCGGCCTTTGTCCTGCGGTAACCGCTCTTGAGCCTGAGAATCCAGTTTTAGTGCGATGCAATACGTTGTTTGGTTTAGTCATCATCGTCACGTTTTCATATTGGTGTTGTGAACGGCAAAAAGCAATTTTGCTCCAAATTTTTCATTAGCTGACTTTAAAACAACTATTTTCCATTTTCTTTTTAGTCGGCCTTTGTCCTGCGGTAACCGCTCTTGAGTCTGAGAATCCAGTTTTAGTGCGATGCAATACGTTGTTTGGTTTAGTCATCATCGTCACGTTTTCATATCGGTGTTGTGAACGGCAAAAAGCAATTTTGCTCCAAATATTATATTAGCTGACTTTAAAACAACTATTTTTCATTTTTCTTTTTAGTCGGCCTTTGTCCTTCGGTTGGGCGCTTTTGAGGAAAAGAAGCCAGTTATAGTGCGGTGCAATACGTTTGGTTTAGTCATCCTCGTCACGTTTTCATATTGGTGTTGTGAACGGCAAAAAGCAATTTTGCTCCAAATTTTTCATTAGCTGACTTTAAAACAACTATTTTCCATTTTCTTTTTAGTCGGCCTTTGTCCTTCGGTTGGGCGCTTTTGAGGAAAAGAAGCCAGTTATAGTGCGGTGCAATACGTTTGGTTTAGTCATCCTCGTCACGTTTAGCAATACGTAATCTAAACAA
>JASANE010017747.1:0-71912 GCA_030248225.1 Trileptium ribeirensis
AAACTTACCAAAGTACTTTGAAATATCCGTTCACACAAATCTCTGTTATCGATACTGACAACATTTAAACAAATTGCAGAGAACGTCAAAATTATTATCAAAAGTCGGCCACCGTTTTAGTAACACAATAGCTGTTTTTCTCGTTTTATGTGATCGTTGGGTAGGTGGGGTGTTGTTTTGCATAATTCCAGGTTATCCTCGAAGCATATACACGCGTTACATTCCCTGTAGAACATGCAGAAATCCGGTTCCGTTACTGCTCGTGATATGATACAATCGGTTCAACGCAGCGTCCAATGTAGAAAATGGCGATATAAAGCATAGTACGGCAAACGTTAAACATATTCGCGTCAAGCATATTTGGTTTACCCTCCTTCCACGTTGCTCGTAGTGTACACATCTCAGATGAATATGCCTTGGCTTATCTGATGTATATTATGCGTTGGTTGTCTGCTAATACGGTTGTTCATTTTGAAGTTATTGTATAAAATACCAGTTTACTTACGCCAAACTTTAGATGGTCAAGTTTATGATCTGCGCTATAGTTTTATGGCGAAATCTTTGGTTACACACAGTCAGTTGTATTAAAATTCAAATGAGTATGTCGTCTGCACTACCTGAACTCTAAATAAATCATGTAATACTATACAATTGATACATATATTCTATATAAAACCAAGCAGTGTTATCAGATAAAGAGTTGAATATCGAAGTTGCTTTGGACAAGCCGTTTAGAACATGCTTATGCGGAAGGCATATTAGTTAATTTTGGTGGTTTTAAGACTCCTATTCGAGCACAATATCGTAATACCGCCATTCGTTTGCAAAACTTGTTTGCAATGTCTCTCTGTCATATGTATAGCCATTCCAAAATTTCGCTGTCCAGTTGCCACAGTTTTTATGCTTCTCTGGTTCCTTCACTACTTAAATGCAAAGCTTGAATATATGTACGGTTACTAGTTACCGAAACGCCAGAGTAAAATAGACTATCTACTTAATTATTGAAATGTTCCAAAGTAATCGTCTAAAATCACTATTTGGTAGCTTCACAAATATTACTTCGTTATACAGCGGAGTGTATTTATAGTTTATGCGTTTCTAGTGAAAGTTCTAGTGCAGTAGAAATCCAGTCTTCGACAAATTCTTTAGATTAAAATAATAGGGCATACATATAATAAAAGTGTCTTGAAGTAAATTTTATATTCTTCCTAAGCGATTTAACTATAAACACACGCTGCTGTATTTTCATATATGGCGCTTGCTGTACTTCGGGTACATACTACTGTAAAACATGTTTGGCATAACATGAATAGCTAACAAACTGAAATAACTTTTGATCATTGAATTCGTTTGTTGCATTGTTGCAATATTATCGTATTTCACATCGTAACAGCGTTGAGCGGCCTATAGTTTTTCGTGGTTACGAACCTTAAAATGCGTCTTGCGTAAAATCATTTAAAATTTACCAAAGATCGAACCTTAGTACATTTTCATTCATACGAATTTATATTATCCATACATTTACAATACCCTGGCAACTTTTAAACGAATTTATAGATCCGATGAATTTATAATTCAGCAAAATTAACCGTTTTAGTTATAGCGACAATAATATTCCTACCGTTTTTCTGTTTCATATGATCTTTGGCTAGGGGGGTATTTTCAAATAATTACAGGATATTCTTGAAGCATGTGCTGTAATGGCAAGACACGTATAAAACTTAAAATGCAGGAAATCGTATTCGTTCTCACTCGTAATATCTTACAGTCGATTCAACGATGCATCCAGTGGACAATATCAAACATACTGCGGCTAATATTAAAAGTATCCACTCCAAGGAGCGTATGACATGTGTTCTACCTCTGCAGTGACAACAGTATGTGTCATTAACATCAGTACGTGTATATATGTTTTGGGACAACCATGATGGGAACAGGCATATTGATATGTACTATTTTAAAGTTTTGTCAGTCTTACTGGGCTATTGTTACCGGCAAAAATAATGCAATTGCTCGAACTATGTTGTGGTTAACAGGAAACATTTCGTTTTCTGAAATATCAAAATCTCGCCATTTTCTTGAATCCTGCTGTGCGGAGGCAAATTAGGCTGTTGACGCTTTTCGGCAGCATAAGAATTTGTATTTTCCAACTAATGAAGAAATCATTTCTTCTGGAAATAGCGTATCGAAAAACCTCATATCGCCATAATCGCTCCGGCTGTTTTTGAAGACTTGGCTGCATAGATGGCGAAAAGATTGATGAGGAATGACCATGAACTCGGCGGTCCAGCCAGCATTGCCTGTTACTTCAGATGCGTTCTCGTTGCCAAGCTCAATTTCTTCTTCCTGTATAGGTCTTATTCAAATTCACTAATGTCCGATGCAGAATCCTCCAGTCCAAGCATCTTGAAGTCCAACTCGGTCTTCGTCATACCCATCACCAATCTGTCCCGGAAGACTCCATCGATGTTATATATTGTCCGGGAAATATCGTATTCAATATGAAGTAAAGTATTGAATTAGCACTGTAGTAATATTGATGTAGTACTCCTATTTATATTCCTGAAATATGGTATTAAAACATATTTAATTACTGCCAAGGCAAAATTAGTGCTAGGCAAACAATGTTCAATATTACTGAGGCTTTTGACTACGAGATTGCTCTTTGGTTCAGATGTGACCCATAGCCTGGCAGCTTACGAAGCGGTGAATAACTTCCAACTATTCAAAACAACGTCACAATGTTGCTTTGAATTTTAATTTGATTTAGTAAAACAATATGTGTTTGGGTCATATATGACCCATGGTAGCAAAATCTGAAATTAGGGCTTGGGTCATGTTTGACCCATAGGGCAGTCAAAGGGTTAATTTTTCGAAAGCTGTTTGTGGACAATTCGCTATTTTTTTACGAACGATTCGCGAATTTTTTTCGAACGATTCGCGAATTTTGCGAACCATTTGCGATTTCTGTTGCGAACGATTGGCAAATGTTTTGCGAGCGATTAGTGAAAAATTTGCTTTTGTTTCTGACTGTAGTGCATATCACTAAAAAGTCTTTTACTTTGCAACTGTGTACAATCAATCTGGTATCGCATATTATCAGAGGTGCTCAACAAGGGGGTTCCACTTGTTGAGATAAAGACGACGATGTAATGTGGCCTCTCGATTTTTCTACAACGGCCGCCTGCTTTTGAGGTAGTAGCACACTGTGCCCTTGCGTATTATCGTAATCAAAGTGAACAAAAATGTTAGTTTTCGTTTCGTGGTAAACAGTCTGATAATATAAAGGCGGTGTTTTCCGGAAAAAGCATAAAACTGTACTTGCCAATATAAAATAGATATATAGACACTTTTAGCAACTGGATCACTTTCTGTATAATTTTGCTTGTTTGTATGGTTTTGGTTTTTTCTGGTCAATGGGAGGAAACTGAAGGAACTCGTTGCTGTGCTATAAATTTAGGTAACTACAGTTACACTCAGAATTAAGTGCTCAAAAATTCGAACTGCAGACGAAATCGAACGAAAACTCAATCGATCGATCTTCGTTTAAACGAAATTCCGATAAATTGAACGCCAACTAATATTTTTTATTAAAATATTTTTTTTATTTCAACAAAATCGAAATTCGTTAAATTAAACGAGAACTAACATGTTTATTAAAATTATTTTGATTTTGACGCAATCGAAATTCGTTAAATTAATCGAATTTCGTTTAAACGATCGCTTTTCGTTTAAACGCAAACGATCGTCATCAAACGAAGCTTCGATCGTTTGTTGAGCACTTAATTCTGATTGTAACATTAGCTCCATCAACGAGGAGTTTATTGCTTGCCTACTTCGTTTTGCAATAACTTTGTACATCCTTCCCGAGGTTGACAGACTTTTAAATGGTAGGAGTTGGAGGTAAAAAAAATATTTTTCTGAATATTTTTCCCGTAACCAGTTTTGCCATAGAATCAGAATTTATCTGCAAACGTTAATCCTCCTCTAGCTACGTCGGATTTTGACAATGATGCGCCAAGAAAACTAAGCATATATTCCACAGTTTTTTAAATTCACGTACTAAATATTTCTGTTATGATATTCCACCGCTTGAATGGTATTGCTAATATTCTTGTACTGTTCAAGCAGTCACTGATTCCTCAGTTGTCTTCGAAAATTTAGGAATTCCGTTTTCTAACAATCACGCCGTGTATGTACTAAATATTTATCTGCTGACAGGCGAGAGCTTATGTAAGATTGCTAAACCTCTCAACAAGAGCCAAAATTCTTTTTAATAACAGACAAGCCAAAGTTCTTTTACCCAATAAAATGGTTATAAATAAAGTGTTATGCAGTGACCCTTAACACACAAGACCTTTTAGCTTCGTAACAGGCAGAAAAAATTAAACGGAAATAAATGTTCGTCGAGCTGAGTTGGATAGGATTATTTATGGACTGCTTGGAACCGATAAAGGAAAAGCCAAGCGATAAAAGAACCGGTCTAAAGAAAATCCATACGACCACTGATTATATATAAGCTAATAACCGGAACTGACCATCGAAACCGAATACCGAACCATGTCTTCAAAATTTACATATAGTAACTAGACAAATTAGCTATGTCTCCTTTTACTAGACACTAGTATTGTCTATGTCGTTCCGTAGAGAACATGAAATCCTTGGTTTATCCGACTATCAAAAAAAACAACAAAAGCAAGCTATAATTTTCTCTGAACAAAATGCTAAAAGCGAGACAAACTGTGATAATGCTCCCACAGTTTCTATAAACAGACTTCATTACCAAGAACGTAGTTTCTAGCTATGTTGCAGATATGGTAGACAAAATATACTGATTTACAAATTTACAAGCTCACTGGCTGGTACTCGAGGCAATTTATGTTAGCCATTCAGAATTAAGTTATATTTTGGTGAAAATGTTCAAGTTTAAAAATTCCAGCCTAATCAGCCATGAACCTGTTATACACTTCAAGGTGGATCGGTTTGATTCGAATATATATATTACGCTGATCTCTGAATTGGAAAAACACTAGCTACAAATATCCAGCTGGATTTCTTATTGACATAAACTGAAGATGGACAATTCCTACAGGGTCAAGATGAAATATTCCTAGCGAATTAATTTGTCCAACTTTTTTTATTTCTGCTGATATGTTTGCTTGGTTGCATTGGAACTTCATCACAGTATATATAACATATTTAGACCACAAATGGAACAAAAAATATGGAAAAGTTTACATGGAGAAGTTCCGGCATGGTTTTGTCTTTTATCTGAACCGCAACCAGCACATGATTATCACCACAACCGAAACTGTAATTCCGGTTCCTCCCAAAAATATATGCCAACGCTGTTTGATTCAATACTTGTCACAGTCGTGACGCTGTTACATTGTTTAGACTTGTCTCATACTCGGAATCATATATACGTCGCGACAAAACACAGCATCTGTTAATATAACTCCTTTATTAAAAAAGGTTTCATGAGAAAAATAAAATGACAATAAATGAATATTAAAACTTAAATTTTTAGACTTGGACGTTATTGTTAAATCTCCTCACAAAAACAGCAACTCTGAATTTTGATTTGGAGAATTTGAGATGCCCGAGCTTTTGGTTATAACCATACAAAAATATCGGATCCAAAACGATAACTATCAACAGGATATGTTACTTACAGAAAATACAATTTTTTTCTACAAAAACTGTTTCCGATTTCTGGGCCAGTTTTAAAATCCCCCAAAAATTAAAAAAATTGGAATAAAATGAATTTGCTTGCTTATGTCAAACGGAAGTTCTTGGTAGACTTCAAGTCTGTAAGAGAAAACTTTTGAAATAGCGATTTCCTGAGGGAAGACCCATATGGTCACTTAATATAGAGGATTGATTTGGCCAGTAAACAAACTGGTGCAAAAAACAAAAACTCAACACTCGCACAGTTTCGGCAGAACCTTTGTACAAATGAGCTTATATAATTTTTATATGGACAATACTTAAACGTTTTTAAGGCGAATATGTCCTTACAAATAAATTATACATTATCTTCTGCATACATGCTCAGGGTCCGTGGTCTCAGGGGGACTAGCCGGATCCCTGTGTGGGGCAACGTCCAGGCTCCCTGCCAGACACGGAATGTCGGCGGGGGCAACTTCGTTGATAGTAGCACTTATAGGTTCGGCACCTCGAAGGGAAGCCGGGTGACATGTCAGGGGGCAGCGGGCCCCCCAGAGATGCGGACTTCAAGGGGAAGTAACATGTGCAATCTTTCTCTATAAAAATCAAATGCCCATACACTCGAATTTAACAGTGTTGAAAACTGGTGAATCACCAGTGCATGGTAGATGGTAATGCCAAAACCGCGGCTCTTTTGCATACAAAAAACTGGTATGGTAGCTACATTGCTGTGTCAATGTGTATGTTGTTTTGCAGCGATGTAAAGGAAGCCAACTGGAAACAGAAACTGTTTTAGACTAACTCGGCAAACGTAACAAGTATGGAAAACAAGCGAGTATGGCTACTGCGCGCTTAGCGGCTATTTCTTTGTTCCAAATTCAGGCCCGAACCGATTTAAAGGACCACGATAGTAATTTACACACCGCTAACACGTAAACGGGAACACGTGGTTATTTTAACAATATATCAAAACCGAACTCTTTTCGTTTTCCAGTGACCAAAAATATAAAAGCCTTTGAAATATAAGTCACAAATTCTAGAAAAAATTATAATCTGAAGATTGGTTTGTGCATTATAGGACCCGACACTTATCTTTTTGATGTATATCATGCAAGTACAGTTGCTTTCACCGTACTCAACAACACTGAACGCATACAGACACACTCTAAAGGCCTGGAAATATATACACTCACATTTAAACTAGCTAAATTCGACTATATTTGGTGCCAAAATGGACCAATTTTTCCATTGGCACCATTCAGCAGGGTTAATGACCACTGAATTAGGGGTCAAAACAATAAGCCAATGCGTTTAACGGGTTAAATAACCTTATCATTCACTACCAAAAGCTTAAAAATTAAACTTTTGGGGGCATTATTTTACTATTTATTCTGTCTTACAGCTCAAAAACAGAAAAGCATAGCAGCAAGCTCTCCATGAGAGGAAAGATGGTCTCCACTTTTTGATTCGATGCTTCCCGATGCTGGAGCCATAACCTAAGATGTTTGGTGGACCGCAATGGCTAAAAACAGTCTGCAATCCGTGTTGGTTTTGCAAAAATTTAGGCAGCAGCGCAAAGGCATAGCTAGGTAAACAAATAAATTTCACTGAACCCTCTTCATCCTGAAGTTGTTCACCAACAACTAAATCATTATTGGCTAAACCGACAACAGCACGAAGCAAGCGGCCAGTCAAAATGCAGCATTATATAAACGATCGTCAGCTTATTAATTTGCAGCTAGGAACAAGCTTCGAAATCGTAAATGCTTAGCTAGGATGCGCGCGAAACCGTGTCCCTCTCAGTATGTTTTAGGCATTGATCTTAGTTGTGCAACAACTTTGGGACGTATGAATGCATTACGAGTAAATAATGGTATGTAGGAAGTGCTTACCTCTTGTAGTTATAAGAACACTATTTGCACAATATTTAGATATTTAACCGATTACAACTAGAATATGTGCGCTCGACTAAAAAGGTCATTGCTTATGCTAAGTTGGTTATCGTAGTAGTAGATCACCACGACTGTAACCTTTCGCTGTGTTTTGCAACCCTGTTCTAATATGGAGATATTCATATCGCATCTAAATATCTTTGCATCATCTTTTTATTTACAACTATAATAATTCAAGCTGACAGCGTAACAGTACATAGTTGCAATAAATCGGCTTATTCCTATTATTTTGAGAGCCGTGTTCGCGTATGAAAGTGTTAAAGATAAGCATTGTTTAATTGGATATGGGCATTGCAAAAAATGAATTAGCTGGGATCCCGCCGTTTCAGGAGCTACTATTTCTACATGTTTCGCTCTAAATCGGCACTTTAGTACCCAAATATCGTTATTTTAATGCTAAATAATTTTTAAAGTCCATTTCAAAAATTCAGGATAAATAGGATTTCAGCGTAATACGGTGCAGAGTTACGTAGAACGGAGAAAAATTAATTTCGTATAAAACGCCAGTTGAGGAAACCCCGCTCGCGCTTGGTTTCAATTACTCCAATTCTAGGACAAAAGCCATAATATAACATGTGTAATTATATGCATACACACTAAATTACGCCCATAATTTGTCCGCCTTCCCAGAATAATAATTGAAAACATATTATTTTACTTGTACAACGAAAAAAATTATGGAACCAAATATCTGCACAGAAACGTAAAGCAACTTTTTGTGCACAGCAAGATGCTAAACGACATCTTTGCTTAAAACGTTAGTTTATAGTTAATATTTCACACTGATGTAGCAAGTATATACTGCACATAACACTGGGATAAGTACTAGGAGCTAAATTACATTTCCATTAAATCACAAACAAAATAGGGCAGAACAGTTTTATTGCTCCATTGTGCTACGTTAAGTTAAAGTAAAGCTCCTAAGTCAGTAAAAAGTATACGTAAAATTTCCTACAAATAAGAGGACTCTGAGCCCGAACATTTATGACCAAATGTATACCGTCGACCTATATAATTTGTTATGTTTGCTGGACTCTTGTCTCGAATAGATCACTCAGTTCCACTTTTTCGTTGTGCTCCAGGTATTTTCCTGGTGTCTCCATTATGGCTGTTCGGGATTCTCTAATATGGATTTTTGCGCTGAAATAGCTGAAACATTCATAACATAAAAACACTTGAAAATTGAAGCTGCTTAAAAGTGTCGACTCAGCAATATTCATGACGGCTCTTTGAACCGGGGTGACGACTCAAGCCCTCAAATTTCTGTTATAGAATATTTTTTGCAAAAGTGTCGATTCCCTGTAAGTTTACACTAATCAAATTTTTCATATAGTTTTTCGAATAGAAGTAAAACTACAGCTACAGTTACAATTAAGTGCTCAAAAACCGAACAAACTTTCGTTCGGTCTCATTCGTTTTCGTTTAAACGAAAATCAATTAACGAATTTCGACTGCGTTAAAATAGATATATTTATATAAAAAATGCCAATTTCCGTTTAATAATTTAACGAATGTCGGTTGTTATAAAATATCTTAATGAACAATGTTGTGATAAATTTAACGAATTTCGCTCAAACGAAGATCGATCGACTGAGCTATCATTCGATTTCGTCTGTGTTTGATTTTACATGCACTTAATTCTGACCGTAACTGTAGTGGCATTTATAAAGGTATAATATTTCTATTACATTGCTGCGTATTGAGAATTATTGTAATATAGGTAAGCACTGTCATAAAATGTTGCGGTGAGAACATGTTGATTCTTGGCTCCAGAAATTTAAAGATTTCCTAATTTGACATAAAACAATAATTGCAAACACAGTCTTTTATATGAATAATATAAACAATTAGCATTATGATGGCATAGGCAATTTTTCCATCATAAAATTTGGAACGATGTAGCTAAACATGGGTATTATGCAGTACTCGCCACAATGTTGACTGTAGCCTTACGAGTGAGCGATCAATGATCGAGCAAAATTATAAAATGTAAAAGTAAAACTTTATTTTCCTAAGCAAACAGCGACCAATTGCGGCGAGTACTGTGTACTATGAATATACGAGGATGTATGAATTGTAACTCAATAACTGGTATCTGAACACGACTTGCTAACAGCGCGGGAGTTGTAAATGCACCAACTAAGGGTATTAATCGTGAGCACATATTAAGCACCGCAAGATGGGATTTAGAAACTAACTTGGAAATTCGTCTGAACCGTCGGCGTTACACATTTAGCTTGTACATAGCATCATCAACGCTACTGACTTCACAGAACCAGATAACTTATGGGACACCGTTCCTTCCTTGCAACAAAAAAACCTCGCTCTGCAGCTACATCTCGGCCAGATTGGATATATACCCAAGAATACTGAACGTACCACTATTAAACAACATCTGGCTAGTCCAAAGAGGGGACGGGGGTTGGCCTCCCGGCATTTTCGGCTGCCGCCGGCAAAACGGAGGTATCACCCTGCTCCTAACCCCGGCAAAAATGCGGGAACCAACCGGCTCAAAACCCCCTTCTGAGAAAAATTAACGTCTAAACGCGACAAAATCCGGCACCCCCGGCAGGTGAGCCGGGCGGTCCCCGGCTATAATTTCTGAGCTTTGGACTAGCTACAAAATATAACATAATGTTTGCGACAAAATAATATGAGCCATCCTTCGTTTTAGCTAAGCTGTTGGTATGATACAAAAATGGAATAATT
Organism: Trileptium ribeirensis; assembly: GCA_030248225.1. Lineage (NCBI taxonomy): Eukaryota > Metazoa > Nematoda > Enoplea > Enoplida > Thoracostomopsidae > Trileptium > Trileptium ribeirensis. Next base: position 10,332 of record JASANE010017747.1, read on the forward strand.
TCGATGCAGTGCAACAATAAAAGGCCAACAGTAGTGGAAAAAATAATAGTTCCAACTGTAATAAAATATTTTCAGTCTAAGAAAATATTTTTTTCAAATTTTTGATAATTCTTAACTAATATTCCTAAACTATTTTAGACAATCCTTCTGAATGATTGTCTACACCTGAAAATTATCTTCTGATCATGCAAAATTAGGAAAATTTCGTTAGGAATTTTGGTACACAATCTTTCAGCATAACGTTTTAGAAACGCAGTTAAACATTACTAATTTATTACAGAACCCATATTGGTGTATATTACTTTTTCACAGCCTTTTGAGACAGAACTCGTTGAGCCAGGAATCTAGGCAGCATTACTGATATGAGCAGCTGTTTCGATGATAAACGTTCCTCGCCAACCATTAAAGGAATTCCAGCCGCGCGCCGCAATGCTGGATTATACAGCAACAAACTCTGGCACGACGTAAGAACGCCAGACGTTACCCAATACAGTGGAAGAACCTACAACGTAATATATAAATTATAGTAGAAGCATGTGATTAAAAAGTAAATAATACTAATGTACAGTATTCACCTAATTTGATCGATGCTTGTTCGTTATTCGCTCGCTGACTACTTTACTCGAGGTAAAATAATACTTTACTTTGAAAAATGTTGTTTGCTCGCACTCATAAGTCGATTGTTGCGAGAACTGCACGTGTTCCGAATACTATGCTATACGTTCATTCGAACTCGTCCACAATAAACCACACTCGAACAGAATGAACCCACTACTTAGCAGAGCAGCACATTTTTGCGTATTTTGCTCGATCTACCGAGCGCAAAAACCAGTAAGTACTAAGAAATTTGTAATATGAGATTAAAAGTGAAAGTTACAGTGTCGTGGTAACTATTGGTCGTGGTAACTTGAATTTGGATGGAAATTATTGGAACATCACAAACACAAAGCTACCACGGTGCACAATTATCGTTAAATTAAGCTTAATAATTTTTACATATATGAAAAATTGCGAGAATCTAGCGCATATTTATACGTGCCACAAACTAGCAAAAATTCTTGCCCGCAGTTGGGCTTTGTCTGGGGGAAACCCTTTAATTAGACTAGCTCTGTTTCAACAATATCGAGGATATTGTCCGTTGTGTGATATTTCACATCCTACGTATATATAAGTTCAAATAAATAATCAACATCTTATCGTTGTTGGTCAATTTTTTAGTAAAACGGTTTAAATTTTCTATAGACAAACGTTAGAGAATTGCAATGCTGTAATAAAAACTCACCGATGGTACATAGCATGCGACGCCTCCAATCAATAGTGATAAGCTGTAGACAAATCCCATTGATAACCGCAACACCCAGTTTTGTTTAATGGCACCAGCTGTCAATAGGTCAATTCTTGCACGATAAAACTAAAACAGATCTTGTATTTTAACGCCTAACAAATCCCTTAAACGTTAATGAGCACATCTGGAGCTGATGAAACATCATATATGGTACGCGCAAGTTAGCTTTTCGTGTAAAATCGTACCTATATTTATAATTATTTTTGCAGGCTGGCCACGTACAAAATATCAAATCCCCAATTTGCCATTTTAAAATCCCGAAATTCCATAAACACGTTCCTTGAAGCACTAAACTCAATAAAATTTTGTGCCTTTGCAGAGTTGCCGTAAGATGAAGTTTTGTCCTAACAACTACAAGTTAGGAATAAATGAGTTCATTTTAGCATGCTGGATTCTAAGTCACCACCGTCCCTTTTGCTTATGCGTCCATCCACATTAAGCGCGAAAGCATAAGTTGTTCATTTGTCAAGACAGTTTACGATCTCAAAGCATATTTTCGAGTAAAAATCCCATTGCACCTTATGCACGCCGAAATGATTAGCGTTAAAGTTAGTGACCGCGAATACTTTCAAACGCTATTCCACTCTATAATAGTATTACACCCTTATTGTCCGCAAACTCTGGCACGCTTTTCAGCATAATCCTTAGATGATCGTAAATAACCGCACGAATTCGGTAATGTGCGTGTACGCCATTTGCGCTCGTGCATCATAAAATCAACGTACACGTTATCAAAACTGGGAATACTAAAGGTAAATTTCTAACTACAAATTTTCACACGAATCATTTTGTGCTTTTGATGAAATGAGCAGCCATGTTGTGCGCACCTAAAGTAGACTCGAGCACTATTAATGTTTTTGAGCGACAGCACAGACGTCGACATCTCATAACGAGTCTGTTTATTATTTTCTGAGATATCGCTTTACTTATTTTGCCGTCTTCCATGCTACATGGAGTCAGTTCGAGTTCCCAACATTTTTTAACGCTGTTGACACAACAGTCTTGTGAATCAATTCAGTTTTTTTATGTTAAAATCTAATTATTCACTAAAAACTTATGAGATGACGTCCAACACTATGCCCTAAGCTACTAAAATTTCGCGCTAATTCTTAGAATTAAAATCCTGATTTACTTATGAAGTCACATTTCATAACAGCACTGCCAAACATTGCATGAGACAGAGGTTGATAATATTGCTTAAATTGTTATACTTAAAACCAGCAAGTTGCAGACGTAAAGTGAAACGCAGACTCACGTCATATAGCAGTACATAATAGAACGGCCTTTGATTACATTCCAATTTCGCTATGTTGAACGAAATCTAACGAAATTCTATTAATCATAAACTACCGACATTTTATTAATCGCTGGCAATAATAATTTATTATATTAAGTGATCACATATAATACTAATGGATACCTTAGCATTTGCAATACCAAACAACGCAACCATTAGCGGAAGAAGTAGAAGAGGATCCGGAACCAGTAAATTGGGAAACCACAATAAACCCTCGGAGGCTAATGATGGCGCTAGCACTTCTGACGAGACTGACGAACCAGTGACTCGTGCTAAAAATCACCAAAACAAAAATACGAACAACGCCGTGTCACATAAAGATGTTTGCAGCTACAGTAAAATTACCCCAATAATAACGACATAATGATATGCGAATATTTTTTCAAGAGTTCATGGTCACCACATTACACATTATGATTATCCTCACACTGTTGATTATATGTCTATCTCGCTAAATAACACTTCTTCAATAATTACCATTTTGCAAGTAAGAAAACTATTAGAAATTTCCAACTTACACAATAATACGCATTGCTTAATCGATAAACCGAAAAAACAAATAATTACTTAGATAATAAAGCAGTTTATTATTTAGCACAAACGTACCGTGGAATACTCACCAAAAAAATTTTTTACTATTAAATAGTTTAAATACTATTTTACTATTAAATATTTTAAAAATTTTGTAGAATGTCTTAAATGCAATCAGTTTGCGAGACAGCAAAAATCCGTTTTACAGTAAGCAGCTGAGAAATAACGTACAGTACTCAACAAAAATAAATGCTGTTCGTTTGTTGTCAAATAGAATGTCACTTCAAAAAAAATTTTTTTAAATTTTGTTGAAAGGTGTTTGAATTACGTTTCAGGTTGTTAGATAATTTTAAGCGAGTTTTTAACGTTTGTTCGCGAGTTGTTCGAAGTTTGTTTGAGGATAGGTAAATCTCGTTCGACTTCTGTTAATTGTTTGTCCGTTCGAAACATGACAGTACAGTGAGCAATGTATATTATATGAGACTAAACCTAACTTGAGGCCAATAAAAAATTTTTAACGTAAATGGTTCCGGCATGGTTTTTTGCCTTTTGCCCAACCGCAGGCAGAACGCGATCCTCGCCGGAACCCAAAGTTCTTTGATTGTCTGAAACCTACAAATTTAGTTGTGAATTTTCGCCATTTTACTGAAAAAATGTCAAAAAAATAAACTCACAAAACAAAAAGACGGATCCACTTAAGTTGCGAAGTGCAAACGAAGTAAATAACCAAATCGGAAGTTGCACAAATATAAGAATTATTCCGCGCGCCGGATGACAATTGTGCTCGATGTATAACTTTCGTTTCATTTCTGCAAGCTGAAATTTATAAAAATAATTAATTGCATATTCGGTTTGCCAACAAACTCACAACAGCATACAGTCAATGTTTGTTTCAGCTGGACATTGATTAGTTATAGACTAAGGCTCAAAAAAACCAGAATTAATACAACAGTTATTGCTCGTTATCACTATTTACACAATAAAATATGTGAATTTTGTTCGACACAGAAGGAACATGATTATGATGTCGCCTAAAATCGATCGAAATTATGTCAGAAGTGATTCGTAGACATCAATTTCTTCAAACAGAGCTTGTTACAGATTCTTTTGGAAAAGTGGTTTAGGGCAAGGGTTTTTTTGGGTCCACAGGTGGGTCTGGACGCAAATATTTTTACATGGACCCAAAAAATTTTGCTGAACCCAGGACAGTTTCGAATTCGGAGACAAAGGGTTTGCTAATAAATTTGACGTTGGCTTTGCGTTTGCTTTGGATCACACGTATTATGAAAATAACATAAATACCAGTCGTAGTGGAACTACATTTTTTGAGCGGAGCGACGGCATTAGTAATATGAACGTTCTCAATGTCTTGGCAATATATTATTACCTAGACAACAATGAGTAAATGAAAGAATAGTTTTATTCCGTTCGAACGAAAAGCAAGACAAAGGAAGTCACGTGGATTATACAGCATGGTGATGAATGGCAATCGAATAACTAGACGAAAACCCCATGGTGTATACCGTTAAAATGACTGTACGACCAATAATTAAACTGTTATGAGCTTAATTAGGGTGTTAATTAGCTAATTAGCAAGTTGACAAGTTGCCCAACTTCTAAAATATCAGGTGCACATTCTCACATGTTAAGCTTTCAAACAAAAAAAGTTTTTTGAAATAGGTTCAGTGGTTCTTGAGATCCACGAAAGATTAACGGACGAACGAACGGACAGACGAACGGATATCGACTTTTTTGCTCCCAGACAGTAAATAAAAACGCTTCGCTCGGTCGCCTCGCTTCGCTCAATCAACGTACGGAATCATAGGCAAATTAACACAGTCTAAAAAGATATACAAAATTAGTTACCGTGCTGGAACTAAACAAACCACAGATGCTGTGCACCTGATAAAGGCGTGCATGAAATTTGGGCCAATCTATGCAGTTGTACATAGGTGGTGTAAATTATGTATAGCTATGTAATTACGTTTCTTTATTGTGTAAAAATTCGTGAAATACTCGAGCCAAAAATTGTAAATCTGGATCCAGCATTTAATGTCTAGATCCAAAAGAAATTTACTGGACCCAAGCTGGACCCTGGGTCCGTTTTAAAAAATACCCTGAGTGTAAGTACATTTTTCAATCCCGAAACATAAGCTATGTCTGGTCACGTTACAAACAAATTTAACTATATCGGCAAACGTTGCATGTTAGTCAGCAGTGCATTGTTGCTATAATATCGGCTAATACACACTGTGGCAAAGTTGGCAACGCAGAACGAGACTAATGTTCAGTGACATATTCCAACAGAACAGAACACTATGCTCCTGTTAAATGTGCCTAGAGAAACGGCACTGACGACACTGAAAGCAGATTTGTCAAAAGTTTAACTAACAGCTCCATAATGCACATAATAAACCGAGTATAGTTACCGTTTCACCTGTATATTCTTAGCTGACGATCTGCGAATTGTGTTTCGGATCACTCGATTTGGTTGCTGACGCCGAAGCTCAAATTCGAATCGATCTACAAAAAGCAAACACACGGTCTACAGCTTTTAGTTATTCGCACAGTGAGGGGAAATGGAGCAATAGGGCTTACTCAGTTGCAGCAGAATCCACAAGTACTATTCCGATGTCCAGGAGCCCGCAATATCAGCTATGCTCGACTTGTTTTCAATAATTGACCTGGACGAATAGTATTGTAGGCGCAATTTACGAAGACAATAATTGGTATATGGGCACCGTAATTTTAACCGACAAAGCCACTTATTTGGATGACGTTTGCGTTGAATTCATGCGTCCACTTATCAAAGCTGATAGTAAGACTGAAGGGCAACGAGTTCATGTTCCCAGAAGCAACGTTTTGAAAATCAAAACGCTCCGTGTTGCTCAAAAACCTTCTGACTAGTAAGCAAAAATCATTGTTTTACGTTGGTTGTTTCCTAATTTGACTGATTCCACTGGGTGTATATGCAGCCGGATGTTAAATTTTCGACAGTGCCATAAGGCGTATGTCGGAATAGTAGCTATGTCTCCAAATTTTTTGTATCCAAAAGTGTCATAAATCTTCGATATATTTATATACTACAAAAAATAAATAGGGGTACCACTGGCCTATATGAGCAAATAATGGTCTTTTCAATAGCAAACATTATATCACGACGGTATTTTAAAGTGGCGTTCAATTTTCAAGTGGCCATAACTCGAAACTGTACATTTTGAGATACGTCCTTTGCCACTGTCACCAACTTAGTTAATTTAAAGAGTCACAACACGATCTGAGATCAAAATTTGGGACCTGTTAAACCAGGTAAAATCTAATATTTGGACCAAAAAGGGTGGCTGATTCACCAATTTCATAGATACAACCATTAACCCACGTTATCCCATAAGTATATACAAAAAATGCCCAAGACCTTTTTGATATCTCACCGTAATAGACTGTTCTGGGCTCTCTATTCGCTGAAAATCTTGCGAGGGGCATGAACCAGAGGATCCCCATGGTTCCGAACCGGAAGGGCGCCCGATTTTGCCAGGGGGCATTTTGCCAAGAGAAAAACGGTAAAAAATCATGTCAGAAACACTGCCAAAACGCTTTTGATGGAGAGAAAAAGCGATTTTGATGCAAATTTTGAAAAAATTTTCGAAATTTTTGGCTTCAGAACGGTATTTTAGTACAAATTTTTTGCACTTTGGACCGATTGAAAACTAAAAAATTTTCCCGGATGCGGTGAACAAGGGGAGCCCAAAATTTTACCAGAGGGCATGAACCGGGGGCACCTGTCTTGAACCAGGGGGAACCGAAAAATGCCAGGGGCCAACCCCCCCCCATTTGTACAGCCCAGCTGTTATACCCCGAATATAGAAAAATTTGTAATCAGCACCTAAATCAGCATCCCTGTACTTCAATATATCACGAGTAAAACGTAAGTTTTAGGCCAAGTTTTGTGGCAGCATAGCAGAATCGCCAATACCGCCAATTTTTTTTATCTTCCGCAAGAAATGATATAGTGAGTAGGAATAATGATTGCCCTGTATCAATTGTTTAATTTTCAGTAAAATAAAAAACTAAAATCGCAAAATCTTCAATTTGGGTGTACACGCTCATCTGTAAAGATACTAAAACATAAATATCCTCCTAAGCGGGCGACCCGAAAACAAATCCCACGCAAATTTTATCACTTGTTGGCTATGTCGAACTGAAAACACTCTCGCATTCCACAGAAGAAACGAGGCGATACATTGTGGTTTCTCTTTGTTTCACTCACAAATGCACCTGGCAGTAGTTTGTGGGTTCTCTCCGAGAAACGACGATATTGCGTGCTCAAAGCAGCTAAATGGTTTTGTGTTTGAAAGAACTAATTTGGAAGATAAAGAATCCTGAAGAATGCAAAATACCTTGACGGTCATATATACCCGTGCATAGCTCGGTCGTACACCAAGCAATCAAGCAAGAATGCATCACATTATTGTAATAATTGCTTCCAATCACCCATATCTGAGATGCAATGAGCAGGGAGTAACCAAAATTCCGGTTCCGGTTACGGCTAATTTTTGCCGGAATCGAGGTCCCGGTTTCATGTCTTTTTGAAGGATGTTTCATGTCTGCATAGTGTATTTTGCAATTCCAGACAAAACTAACTAAACCGTAGCTAAGACACTATTCTTGATGCTATTTGTATACAAAACGAAACACATTGTCTTTGTGTTCGCTACAGACACCGTAGTTTAGCTCTCTTAATTTCTCAATAGAAATTTTCGACTTCTACTAAACAGTATATAAGGCAGAAACACGCAACGCTAATTAATCGATCAGTTTTTGAACTAGATACTACGTAGCCGCCCATAATTTTTAGTGTGCCGTTATTTAAGTTACAACCCCAAATATCTTGCTTAGTAACATGCGACAGACTGTGCTGCGGAATGTATCTTTATCAGTTGATTCACATATATTGTTAGTCAAAAATTTCTCTAAATATTGCTGAGGACTGTCTATCAATAGTAGTTCACCCGGTGACGGGAACTGGGAGAGCGTGGTTACTGTGTGTTCATTCTTCTTCTTATCTTATCTTATAGCGTTATCGGCGATACGGCAGTGATGCTGATCCCGATGTAGCTGCTCGTGACACGTCTCTGATGATAGCTCGCCATTGATGTCGATCGTGGGAGGCGAGTACTGCTGCAGGAATATCGAAATGTAAACGACTAACGTCTGTTTTGACTTGGTCTACCCAGCGTTTGCGTGGGGCATTCCGAGGCATTTTCCAGTCGATTGGGCAGGCGCTCGTCAGTAGTTGGTGTGGAGTTCTGCCTGGTGGCATTCGATGTACATGACCGAACCACCGCAATCTCGTAGTGCGTATCAGATCATGAATCATAGGTTGGTTGCAGCATTGCCGTCGTACATCCTGGTTGCGCACGCGATTCCTCAGCATCAAACCAGCAATTGACCTCAAACATCGCGTCTGAAATACTTCCAGCTTTCGAAGGTCTTCGGCAAGCATTGTCCACGATTCTGACCCATATAGTAGAGTTGGTGTTACGATAGCGTTGAATACACGCATTTTTGTGTTGAGACACATCTCGACGTGACCATAACACCTTTTGTAGTTTTCCAAAAGCAGCTGACGCTCTGCCAATGCGTCGGTTGATATCGTCTCTGGCATTAATGATATTGTTCGATACTGTGGCGCCTAAGTATGTAAAATTATCCACACTTTCTATTGGTAAGCCACGTAGTGTCAGAACTGGTTTGTTAGAAAAGCCATCACCTTGGTTTTCGTGTTACTGATACATAATCGTAGTTTACATGCAGTGCTATCCAACGCGTCTAGCGTAGCTTGTGCACTAGCAGAGTCTTCAGAGAATAAAACTAGGTCATCGGCATAGTCTAAGTCGAGAATGCCAATATTATTGCCCAATTGGAGAGGTGTAGCTGAGTGTTCAACTTTGTGCATTATCCAGTCTATTACAACGTTAAACATTATAGGGGACATAACGCAGCCCTGTCGCACTCCTGTTGTTATTTCGAAAGGTTCCGACTTTTCGCCGTATACCTTCACACTGCACTTGGCACCCTCATACAGGTTTTGTATGATGCGGATGAACTTTGAAGGAAGGCCGTCCGCAGCTAGCGCTTTCCAGAGTGATTGACGATGAACACTGTCGAATGCAGCGGCGAAATCGACAAAGGTAGCGAGAAACGGTTTTCCGTATTTCAGACGTCGCTCTATCACCTGTCGAACGCAGAATATTTGAACATTGCAGCTGCGACCTACACGAAATCCGGCCTGTTGTTCGCGTGTATTTGACTCCCGTAAAGGCAGGATCCGCTTTCGCAGAATTGACATGAAAAGTTTACTAGATACAGATAGTAAACTAATCCCCCTATAGTTGTCACATATCTGCCGACTTTTCTTCTTGTGTACAGGGACTACATCAGCGTCACGCCAGTCCTGTGGTACGTTTTCACTGGTCCAGACGTCGCTTATGATTTGATCAAGTTGTTTTATTACTTGATCGCCACCAGTCTGCAGCATTTCCGCATAGACATCATCACAGCCGGCAGATTTTTTTACGTTTCAGAGCTGCAGCGGCAGTTTTGACTTCAGCTAGATTTGGTGGATTTGTGTTAATAGCGACATCTGTTACAGCTGTATGTAGATCTAGGTCGAGGTCCAACTCTGGAGGGTTCGGACGGTTGTACAAGTCTTTGAAATGTTGACGCCAACGATCCAATTTATCAGCAGTCGTGCGTAGTACTGTTCCAGTGCAGTTAAGTATGGTTTCACTGACTGGTTGGCGAGATGCTGTGATTGATTTTAAAGTTGAGAAAAGCTTCTGGTGATGCCCATTTATGTTTGCACGCTCTATTGGCGCGGCCTTTTCGTTCCACCAGGATTCCCGGTCTTTCTTTAGACTGCGTTTGATTTCACGGCACAGAAATTGATGTCGTGGTTTGTTTGTTTGCTTACATGCACGCCTTTCGTCGACTAGTTCCAGTGTTGCATTGCTGATCCATGGTTGCGTTCGACGTCGCGGTTTTGGGCAGACCTTTTGCGCTGCTGAAACCAAAACATCGCGAAATTCAGTCCACGAGCAGCCATGAGACAGCATTGAGAACCGATTTTCACATTCCATCGTAAAAGCATTGCCTACCGCGGAGTCAGAAAGTGCTGTGACGTTGGGTCGTGCTTGCAGTCGTTCCTTGCGGCATCGCAGTTTCAGTTGGATGGTAGCTGCGACTAGGTGATGATCTGAGCCAATATCGGCACTGCGCATTACTTTGACGTTTTTCAGCGAAGTACCGAAGCGCCGCGAAATGAGCACATAGTCAATCATTTTCTTTGTGAAGCCGTCATTACACATCCATGTGTCGTATTGGCATAGTTTGTGGCGGAACCAAGTATTGCCTATGCCAAGTCTGTGACAGGCTGCAAGCGAGAGAAGCCGCAAACCGTTGTCGTTTAAGATACCGCGGCCGAAATTACCTAGTTCACGTTCCCAACCACGCCGGTCACTCCCAACTTCAGCATTGAAATCTCCTAACACAAGGAGTAGTCGGTTTCTCACTGAAGATAGGCATGAAGACAAAGCGTCATAGAACCTGTCCTTAGAGTCATTGTCAGTGTGTTCATTGTGTATTTGGAGGTTCGAAAATTAATACCAACATACACCGGCAGTACATTAAAAGAAACAGTAGCTGTAATTTACAGCACATCTTAGTCGTTTCTTCTTACAAGCGTGGAAAAGGTGGTACCAACAAGCTAAATGGAGTTATAGGTGGCGTCACGAAACTGCCGAATCATGACAGCTGCCCAATCTGTATTTTTAAATTAGTTCCACGACACACGTAGGTGTTAAGAGGCTATTTGGTCGCATATGTTGTAGAGACTGGTGAAGCCAAACCCCGTGCTGAGACATTTTGGAAACAATTAGCTGGGCAATTTGTGGGTGCTTGCTGCATGATTTTTCTAAACATACACGACTTGTTATTGATAACCTTAAAACATAACAGCGCAAGCGGTAACAATCTGAATTACAAAATCCCAACTTTCAAGAAAATTATAATTTTAAGGAAATTTTTTTACATTGCTTGCCAAAAGTGCTGCCTACGACGTAAGTACAGTAGCGTTAAACATAGACAGCCATCCAACTCGCGTGAAAAATCTATAGCTTCGTCTAACCACAACTAATTGCAAAAATGCTCAATTTGATAAATTTGTAGTAAAAATTTAACATTATAGCCCCATACAGTACCTCACAGGCACAAATGACACACCCAGATGAATTTAACAGAAAGAAACTATACTATTCAACCAATAAAATAACTCTATATGCCCATCGTGCACCACCAACAAACAAAATGCTTAATATTTCTTTTTATTTTACCTTATTGAGAACACCCGGTTCCGGCTCCGGCAAAAAATTTAAGTTCCGGTTCCGGCTAATTTCGGTGTTGGTTACTTCCTAGCACTAAGTCAACAAATAAATCCTGCTAGGTCGTCCAAACTTTTTACCTCAACCAGAATTGTTTATATGTGAAAGTGGTGCAGCGACTGCGGAACAACAACTGACATTCATATTTTCCAACAGAAATCGGCTTTTGTTTCTGTCGATTTAGACCGGTTGCAGTTCAAGGGGTAACTACATACCTATATTGTGCTTAAGAATCGGTTGAAGTCTTGCCAATTTGGTAACCGAACGTTCACGTTCAACCACCAACGGGAACATTAACAGTTTGAATAGTACCGTTGCTGAGACTAAAACATATTTAAAATTCTAAATTTACAATACATATTAACATTGAGCAAAATATATCACAAATAGCATAAACTGAAAACTATAAAACATATATATTTGTAAAAAATACGGTTTTCTGCACTGCTGCAAAGGTGCCGGCAAAAACAAGTACATATATATAACTAGTATGTTGCGAGCAAGCTTGGTTATATAAACTGTTATGTGTAATCTGACGTATTTACCTATTTAAAACAAACATGTGGTACTCTTGAATACTTACAATGCTGGTCTGTTAGGAGTTAGTCCACATGTTATGCGTGCAACAAATACTAGCTTAGCTGATGGAACAGAAAACAACGCTTAACCAAATAAGTGACGACAGACGAATTTTTTCGGTAAATTTGGTTCACGAACGGTTTACTTTAAGCACACTGATATGGTCGGGTATCAGGTCTAGATGGCCACACCATCGTATTCAAGGTACCAAAAAACTATATATAGCGTCCTAAATGTCCTGAAAGTAATATTATAACCAAGCAACTGAGGACAGACTGTACCTGGAAATCAGATTTGTCGACCCTAGCCTCACTGAAAATTACTGAAAAAATATATTCGTCATGTACCTCGGACAACCAATTCATCGTATTCGGCCCACCGAAATGATATATTGCTCGTCTTTAATGACCTGTACGCAACATATAACCAAAGAATAGAACATGATAGAAATCGAGGTCATTGACTCTAAACCCATTGCAAACCTCTAAAATAGCATTTATATATTCATACTGGGCTCTAGATTACCAAAACATCGTACTCAGCATAGGCAACTCTTATAAATAGACCATAATTCTTAAAGCTTTGATAACATATTTCGATCCTATATAACACTATATATCTTAATATTATATTATAACACTTATTCTGCTTATCATAATATGCCAATTGTTTTAACATTGCATTAGAAATATAGGCTTGTTGTAGGAATAAAAAAATTCATAGGTCAACCCGCACAATGGATTCGTTGTAAAAGCACATTTCTTTAGCATAAGCTGTACTGCATCGCGAGTATAATAACCGCGGTCCATGCAAACGCAAGTTCGGATGTCACTAATAGAGCGGGTATCACAGCTAAAGTTACCATGAATATATCTGATGGTTCAGTTTTTATACAAAAATATGACGGATAAACATGCGGCATCGAGATTACAATAATTGATGACAAGTTTAACATATTCGTTAACCAACACTTACCTACAGTAGCCCACCACGGCATGCCCACTGAATTATGCATCCAAACGAGCAATGACTGTACATACGAAGTGCAAGCACATTCAGAAAGATATGTTACAAAACTGCTACCGATTGTTGCAGTAGATGCGTAGCGACAGTGATGACTAGTTGAGGAATCGGTATGAAGCAAATTGACATTTCTCCATAAAGGTAATTTGCCAACTCTGAATGAACGCTGTCTAGCAGCTAAATAGGGCTTCACATAAGAGCTATTGTTCAAATCGGGTAATGCAAAAACTCTGTCGCTACTGGCAATAGACCGCACTGTCAGGTTACAACATTCACTTGTAGGCAACAGACAGATAACCTGTTTACGTAGTAGGGTTGCGTTTGCAACACTTGAGCTTTGAATGCTGCTGCAGCAAGCGAAAGTCCGTGATTTAATTGATCCAACATTTGCAGTTATCGCGTTATGTCGAATCGTATTGGAGCATTCCCGTGACGTTTTCTTAACTAGCAGTTGCTTCGGACGTCGGATCAGCGCTGTCGTAGATAAAAAGGATAGCCCACAGGTGCCAGAGTGAAAATTGCTACTGCAGCACTGCCTGTTGAACAAGAGTCGGATGCAAATTTTTAAATCCATATATCCGTATATGATATATATTCACTGCAAAAAATACAGCACGATTTCATAAATTTAATATTATTAAAAACGAGCAATTGGTCAACCTAACGTTCGTCTGAATATGGACAGGGTTCATTTGGATAGGATTAAAATAATTATATTATAGCGAAATCAATGTAGAATTGATATATACTTCGTGCGGGTGTGAATTAGATTTCGCATAGTGTGAAGAACAAATGACACACGGAGTTTTTTAATCTTGACACCATTTTTCGCGAAGGGTAGCATGAGGAAAATAAAGTAACAAGCTTACAATCTGATGGAATTTTACCGTTTGTTGGAATTTTACCAGAATGCTTCAAACGGTGCACCTCTGGCTCAGAACCAATGGGCCACAGGTTTTGACAGGGACTATAATTATAAGGCTAACTCTAGTTCAACAACCACTTATAAAATTGTCAAACTCTGTGTTTTTAATGCAAAGCGCTATAAAAACGCCGCTATGATCTTTCTGCTAAACACATTTTTACGTAACAATCAACCTTTGCAACGCGAAAAATTTTCTAAACATGCTGTCAATTTTTGTGTCCAGGCGGTGGTATTTTTACTGGAGGAAACACGGCACGCGTTTTTATCAAGAAAAACCGAAAATGCCCACCCTCAATTTAGTAACACATATATTTTCAATGTTATAGAGTATATGCGCAGGACGAGTAATTATAGCAATTTCTGCCGTGTGTCTGCATTTATGTATGGATATGAAAATTCGAGTAGCTATTCAAAGTTATTAAAGACAAATACAATTTCTAATTCATATACAGCTAGCGGATGTTAACTAAAGTCAATTTCACATCGCCACAAACTGGTGTTGCACTACAGGAGGTATATATAAGGGTGCCGAAAAGTTAAAAGTATAAGGGCACCGCAAAAGGTTTACCACTAAAATTTTTTAATTTGGACCCTCCAGAAAGTTTCATCTCCCACGAAAATAGAGTGCTATTTAAATACACTTAAGCATTTACTGACCATCTGAATCGCTAAACGCAGTATTACTGATGTAGATACATATATAAACAACAGGAAGTAGCCGGAATTCCTGTTCCGGCTACTGGGTTCTGTTCAGGCTAAATTTGGCCGGAATACAAATTCCGATTTCATGACTGTTGGGTATCTGCATGGTGAAATTTGTAATAAATATTTATACACCTTTCCTAATCAAAATTTGCTAGCAAAAACAACAGGTGCAAAAAATCTTCGGCGCTATTTGTATGACATAAAACGAAAATATTTTAGCCTTTGTGCTCGCTCAGTTACTTTAATTAGCTATTTTAATTCACCAGCAGTCATTTATAAGAAACAAAAAATACCGGTTGTCAAACAAATCCTATCATATATAATTTACTTATTTAATAAAATTTACAGTTTGTCAAGTGTAGTGCTCTGGTTCTCCACTAGCTGAAATTCTGATAGGGTGGATGAAAAGAGGGGGTCGGAACTGAGGACTTCAGATTGTAAATAACAATATGAACAGGGGCCCATGGCTTGAACTGGGTGCGTTCCTGGGATAAAAATCTAACAATTTTAAAAATTCTGTTTTTCAGCGAACACGCCAAAACTATTAATAAAAAGCCTCAAAACTGTGCAAAACGTCTCTATTGAGGTTAAACCCAATTTTCAACCAATTTATACAAAAATAAATCAAATTTTTAACTTCACAAAGCTAAATAGTGAAATATTTTATATCTGTACATGTTACTTATATACCTATATATGTTTTAATGACGGAAGCCAAAAAACTTTCCAGATTAGCAGGGACTCCGCTATAGGACCACCTCGAAGACCCTGTTTGATATCTTGTGACAAACAACAGTCAAACGTGTATCTATAAGAGTTAATTTTCATTTACCAGTGGCAGCACAACATAGAGCAGTTATATTTCACATTGGCGCGAATTGTCTCACTAGTAACTATAGCTCGGCGAGAGGAGACGCGGTCAGCATGGCTACCCCAACTCATTTAATTTTTCGGTATATACAAATTTAAAATACAAATTATACAAAGACAAGGTCCGGTCGTTCACAGTTATATGGCACTAAATTTTGGGTCGTACGTGTCGTGTTAACGGACCACTAATTACCTACCATTTTGCGGTACAAAATTTCAGAGGCCACAGAGGCACTGACAATATTTTTTGATTAATGATTTTGATTTTCTGAAAGGAGATGTAAGCACATTTTCAACACAAATATTAGGAAGTACTTCGTACCGGACGTTAACGCAATTTTATCCAGATGTCAAAGCAAGCACTGGGCGCGATAGCTTAATCACAAGTGCCACGATGATTGATATTACAGAGAAGAGGCCGAAATCCGAACTAGTTTAATGCTTCATCTTTTAGCTTTGCAACCAGAATGTACCAAAAATAATGCTCCTTGTTACAGAGTTGGACTGCGACTCCAACTACAGTTATACTCTTCATGTTATAAAATTGGATACGGAATGTATATTATTATGAATATTGAAATAAATACAATTGCATATGCAAATAATTTCAATATTGTTTACGAGGAGTGAAGTCACCCAGCCACAGTATACGATCTAAAATAGATTTTAGTCGAACACTTGACACAGAAATATCGAGATTTATCAAGACTTTTCAGTCGGCTGCTTTTCAAAACGTTTCTTCGTCTACTACATACAATTTGCCAAAAAAAATCAAAAGTACGTTATATAACGTGGTGGTTGGTACGGAAGGAGACAGGAATCTACTGCCGCATGGCCGAACTCAGAATCATAACCTGAGTATTTCTGCCGCCACACGTGCTTGTCTAACAGCAAACGGTTTAACAACAGCTTATCTGATTATAAAATGAAACACAATATAACAATGTGTATTGAATATAGTACCTAATAAAAACACTACTGCAAGCCTTTGCGAATGACGGAAGATGTCAAATATAGCGGCTTTATAACAAATCAGGCAGGAATGGCACAGTTCATAGATCACCTGCTTATGGATACAAAGGCAGGAGGTCGTGGGTTCGAATCCCAAACCGTCCTAGCTTTTCATCGGTTATCACGTGTTCGAAAACATTAAATAGCCGATTGGGACCGTTTGAAATATGAACTAGAAAATTTATATTTTGTTATCCGACGAAAATACCCCAATTTAGTGTTTTAAAAGCTACACGTCACATATGATCTTTACGAACTACACGTAATATCATTAATAAAACGAAATGTGTTAGCGTAAAGAAAAAATGCGGAATGTCAGTTGCCACGTTGTGCAACGAATTTGTGGCCGAACAGCAAATAGGTGCATAGTGTTAGCGAACAGACATTACCTTGTTTAGCAATCAGTCACTCTGCGTTCGCGAACGGAATTTTTTTAATTTACAACTGGCTATAGCACCGACTGCTCTACTCTCTAATGCACCATTAACAGACAAATCTGTGCCCGCACTGCACGTTGTAATACGTAATATGTTTTATATCTACATAATTCGTGGCAATCACGTTTATTGCTACAATATCATGATGTTTGTAGCGTCACCTTTTTTAGTGCACTAAATTTGTGTCAATGTTCACGATTATTGCTACAATGAAATAGGAGAAACGTAGCACTAAGCAAGTCAGTTGGCAAAGAGACATGTAGTGATAAACCGTGTATAACAACAGTTGTAACTAATCTTAGTCACAATCCTATACTTTCTGTAACATACGTCATGATTATAGCTACGGTCGTGGTAGCAAAGGTTTCTACCAGCTAACAAAATGTAGATATTGCTATACTTTATGCAAACATACTCATAGGGCAGGTTGTCCGCAGAAATTATTTCCCTGATGAAATTGTCATTTTTTCTCTGATTTTCTTCGAAAAATCTAAACAATTTCCCCGATATAAAACGCAGTTAATCACAAGAAAGCAACAGTAGAAACGCACAAAGCTTTTAACAAAATTTCTAAGCAAGATGGCAGCACCGAAAGCAAAACTGAATAAAGGAAACATAATAATACAACACAAGGCCTTTACCTATTCTCTTCTACTGCTGTTGACGTAGCTCAGCCGTCTGCTTATCGATATTACTGCATTTCGCGCTGCGATTTCTGCTTAAGTGCCTCCAATTCCTTCAGCTCCAATACCTTCTTTAGGCCGTTTCGCATGCGTCATAATGGCTGCATTAATGTTCACCGACAGCACGCCACCAGTAGTCCGAAGACCGTCGCACACTGTACGCTGCGCTACTAACGTTTTCTCTTGAAGGTGTTCTTATTAACGGAGAAGCCCAATTCGACAGCCTCATTTCTCACACACAAAATTATTACCACCTGAGTAACAGCCCAAAGATCAGCGAACTCCTGGTTATCAGCCAACAAGCCGTGACAAAAGTGATCCAATCTAGAGCTTGTCGAAAATTCACGCAACGCAGGCTTTGTCGGATCAGACTAAATGAAAGCATCATACTGATTGTCCGCAGTGATGCTGCTAATTCGCTTTGCAGCCAAATTTATTTCAGTCATTTGCATTCGGATAACCGCAAGTTTCGAAGCATTCAGCATTGTTGCAGGATTAAAACACGTAGTTCCGCGTACGATGTGATATTTCAGAGAGCACCTCTCAGACAATTTCGCCGCCATTGCACACACAAATCCCTAGCATGACACATACACCCAAGTATGTCCGACTCTGACGCTCCGATTTTTCCACAGCTTGTTTTACCCCAAACCCTATGTCAACACGCCGCGCGGCTTATAAGAAGGATGGTCATATTTGCAGTACAGTTTCATAAGCTTCGCGGCAGTGGTGGCTTCGGATAAGGTGTCATCATTGACAAATCCAGCAAAAAGGTTCCACATGATTGGCTGAACAGCGTCGAATAAAAACAGGGCAATAAGAGCAGGGGATTGAAACCGCACGTGGAATGGTTGCACAACATTAGCGATGCACTTAAAAAATTCGAGCTTTGCAACTACCCGTTTGTCCCCACAGGAAGCCTCTACGGTTGAAAAAGTGCCAATGTTCGATTTTGGCTCAATTTCCACAACAAACTTTTTCATATTATAAAGGACTTCGATAACACGACTACGGCTACGTTTTCTACCCAGGGAATAGCGTAAAATTTTAACGGAAACTCATTCTTTGCAGTGATGTGAATGTAGTCAGCCCACGGTGCTGAGCTGTCCTTGAACAAACTGTAAAAAGTCGCCAGAAGTTCCCAACCGGACAATCTAATGCCTGTTTCAAATGCACCGTGCACAAAATGAAGACCGCACTAACCTGTCTCAAGCAAATATTTATCGATGCTTTCAGCCAACTCTGTTTTGAAATCGGTGTAGAAGCGCCAGTTCACTGTCGGTCCATACATTACAATGTGCAGTATCAATTGGAAGACCACCAACAGATTCTTTAAACAATTTGAACAAATCGTCGGCCATACTGTGACCGAGGAAAACAGAAGTCACGTAACGATTCACAACAGACTGTTTATCTCAAAATCTGATAAAAACGTCTATTTGTCCTTTTTGAGCAACACGGTTTAGCGCTTCGTCTAACGCAATTAGATAGTCAGGACCTTGTCTAACCTGGGAGCGCAAGGTCTCCGCAAAATACGGAGCCAGGCCAAAATTAATCAAATAGGAAATCTTGCCACTTCTGCACCTGAACGAGTTGGCGATTTCGGAGTCTGGAAACATCATTTTTAACGATACGATTACTCCTTACTGAGAAGTGTTGTTGAATACAAGTGGCTGCCCACCCAATTTCAGCCTGCAGCACTTCACTTTTCAAAACAAAACCAGAGGTTCTTGGGATCTCCGGCGCCGCCTAGTCGACTTCTGGAGCAATCGCTGCCTGTCTTGCAAACACCACTTTAATGGATGGCAATGAAGAAAGTTCACGATGTTTTTTGCTCTCCATATGTGTAGGGCTCTCGATGACATGTTACTAAGGTCTATGGGTTTCCGACAAAGTTTACAAAATGCTTTGTGTTTGTCTTTTGTAAAAGCGCACACCCATGGCGCGAACTCAAAATGTACATCAGGATCACACCAGTCAAGCGAGAAGTAAACATTTTAAGCCAATGTTGTACTAATGAAGTCCGAAACACAAAACACAGGATGAATTTGTTGAACAAGCTACACCAGACCGCATTTGCAGAAACAAAATATACAAACAAGCATTCAGATAGTATGATGTAACATGCTTGAACAACATAATCAGAAATTATTTTGCATTCCAAATGGCTAATGATTAAACGACTAAATTCCTGGAAGAGATATTGGAAAGACCGAAAAATTCGGGATCTTGCAACAAGCAACTGTCCTGCCGCTCACGAACGAAACGGATCTATAAGTTGGATCCCGCATATAAATAATTTCCATCAGTCAATGAATGGCAAATCTGGGTAATTTTCAAACACTCCAGGAATAAATCAATTTAAAAAAAGTACCTATTTTTTTCCTGATGGGCCGAAGTTTTCTCTGATTCCAATGATGAAATCGTGAAATTCCTTGATTTCCCTGATGCGCGGACAGTACCATAGGGGTGTAACCCCTGATGCGCCGACCGCTTCCCCTCCCGAGGGCCCGGCTACTCCCCCGACAGGTTACCCTACCCCCGCCCCCAGCAAACGCCGTAGGGTGTAAATTCATATCTGCTGAAAGCCTCCCCTGGAGACCCGGCTGGCTACCCTTCTGACATTGGTACATGTATGTACTTATTATTACACTTTAATTTGAATTAGTCAGGCTTTTTCCTCACTTCATTGTGAAAGGTTTGACTGGAGCTGTATGCTAGGAGAGGACGACGAAAATTCTAATTTTTAAGTAAAAATCTAGATTAAAGTAAATACCACACAAAATTCTACACAATCATATTGAACTAAAATATTCATTTTTTTGGTATATTGTATAGGAATCTAAGGATAAAGTAATATTTGACCACTTTTTTTCGGGTGGAGCACAGCACGGTTTTTTTCGCATTTTTTGCGTAATTTACGCGTTTTTGAGGACCCGTTTCGCATTTTTTTGATCAAGCTTTGCGTGATTTACGCCTTTTATTTCTAGGTCCGGAGGACAAACTCGGCAGCTGACATATGGGCCGGATATTTTCCCCAAATTATTCAACATGATTCCCAATGCACAACAGCATCTGTTACAATGACAATATGCATTAACAGCAGCATACACAGTTTATGTCTTTCAAGAACCCGTATAACTAATGCGTTCTGGAAAGATAGAAACAGTTACATGCTGATATTAATGCATATCTCATTCCAGCGATTTTTTAAATATTGTGATATGATAAAAATTTTTTGGTACACCGTTACGCATTTAAAAAAAACAGGTTTGCGTAATTTTCGCGATTCGGAAATTGAAAAAAACTCTGGAGCACAGGGTGGTAAATCCTAATCCGTCTGTGCTTCAGATTTGGGGTGAACAAGTGTGAAAACTTCAACTTACTTCTGGTCACGTATAAAAACCATAAATCTCGTATATATAAAGGAAATATTCGATTGCTTGAAATTTTGCTGAAATATTAACGCATCTATAAGGCATGTAGATATGCGCAACAGCCGCTTCACGTTGCTATCAAGCATCTTCGATCACCGCTTCAATTTACCAGTCTGGCCAAATATTTTACTAATCTGTAGTATACGTGCCAAGCCGTAAATTAAAAGTATCGAACGAAGCCGTAAATTGAAAGTTTCGAGCCGAGTCAAGTAACACAAGAGTCCAACCGAACGATAATTTGGCTCATTTGTCTTCTAGAATCAGGCTAAGGGCTTATCGAAAACACAAATACACAAATGTAATCCGTTTGTTACAGCGTTTTTCCAAACAGATATTCCACTGTTCAGCACCGTTTCTTTTACGAATACGCAGTATTATACGTTGACTGAATTGGAAGTTGTCTTGTCACTTGGGTACTGCGGATTTTACGCGGGAAAGATATTATTACTAGGTTATTGTTATTTACCTTTTAGCATACCTACTTGTGAAGTTCTGAGCCAATCATGAATTAGTTCTTTAACCGAGATTTGAAATGTAAAACAATAAACACTGCTCAACACTGTGTTAACTCCGTGTCGAAAGCGTATTTCTTTACGCTAATCTAAGTTAAACTTTGAAGTAAGTAGCAAACCGCGCTCTAATAGCATGAAACTCCAAAATCCGTAATAGGCAAGAGCAAATGCAACGTATCTGCTGTCAGGGTTTAGTAGGCTACCAGGGGATTCTCGGGGCTAAATTCCCAATTTTTATCTTTTTTTCACTCAAATCATTATTATACGTTTCCCCAAGTTTCAAAATTTTAAATTTTATCTTCTTTTCTGATCCTAATTTGCATAATTGTCATTAATTATGTTCATTAGCTATGTTCAGCTTAGGTTGTTTTTCAATTACTAATCAGTGATAGTTTTGATCTCGTAGCAAACGTCGGTTTCTAGAGAGCTTAGAGGTTACATGCTGATTTACTAGTTTTTTGTTTTATATATCTGGGATTACCTAGCTAACGATTTACGTTCTAGTTCATCATTAATGCTGCACTACTGAATTGTCGTTTTTGTTTAGTGAGATCTTATTGTCAGGGAACCTTCGCAACAATGTTACGAGTTGCCCGGAGCTTATCTTGAAGTGAATTAGTATGGTTTATGGTATTTTAGGCGCAAGGAATTGCGTGATTGCTTAAAACTCTGTAACTAATTCTTGTTATTTTGGCGTGAAGGAGCTTATACTCGGCCCTTCGGGAGTTCGCTGTGTATACAGGAAACGCCTATACTAGGGGTTTCCGTGTTGTCAACTAGTCGATTATTGTGCTAACATTGGAGAGCAAAGAATGCGCAGACCTATGGCTGGATTATAATCGAGCAGGGTTTTGAAAGGCATTGCACAGTGAAACGCTAGCAAGTTACAGCACAAATAAGTATTTTTAATCGTTACTAGTTTAATTAATAGTAGTATTTTTCCTTGTAAAATCGAAGTAAGAAGTGGCGAATAAGGAATTAAGAGCGATAGATTAGTATAACGCACTAGGCCTATTAATATTTAAAATTTCGGCCGCGTTGTGTCGAGTGAGATATTCCAGGGCGAGAGTACAGATGGGATCCGAATTAATTCGTAGTACGTACTACTTGTGAAATCGGCAGTGTCCATTGTCGGTGAATCAAGTAGTATTATTCTTGAAAAGACCGAGCGAGTGAGGGGCGTGGAAAAAGATAACCTTCTCCAGTCGCCGTAGATCCCACTTTGTATTCTTGGACCTGCGTCCGTAAGGCAAGATTCTCCCATACGATTCCCCGGCCGGAAGGACGTATGGAGTGAGCAACTTCAACTGCACAATACTCGACCGCTACCATACAGTTTTAATAACGTGGTTCGGCAGCCGTCCGGTGTCGGCCTGTTTAACATAATTGGCATTACTAGTGTAAATCTAGGGCTTAGGTTGAGGTACTTGGACACTCGCATGGTGGCAACCGTCCGGAGTCACTGTGTAAACCCACAAGGGAATTTACTGAAGTACTAGATAACCTAAACCCTAACCATTATCGCTCAAGGTTAAGCATTAACCACTAGTTGTTATAATTTAAGGCTAAGGACTAGGTCAAGTACTAAGTAGCTTTAACTTAACCTAAGGACTAAAGAACTAGATAGGGAGCGTCGAAATTATCGAACCAGTGGCTTTTCGATAAGAGCACCGAGGAAAGTACGTATTCGGATACGATTATCAAAAATAGTGCCAAAAGTGATCGACGGTGTTATCAGTGCCTAACGTTTTATCGTTTCGTAATAAACATTCTATATTCGTGTATGTCGCCCAACTATCTGGAATTCGAGCAATAGATCCGAGGATCGCCATATCGCGAAATATAGGGCACGAGTACCGCTCACGAAAAGAAAGACGCGCGCCACCAAATAACGTCCACCGGCATTCTACCGGCTACACCTCGAACCGCACAATCCTTCGGTGACGAATCCCTTCCCCTTTGTAATACCGACAGCCGACATAAAAAATCCCATCCAACGCCGACCCCTTTGGATCCTTTAAAATATTACATGCTGACCACGATGTTGTGTAAAATATAACATCTGCTACGCTAGCAATTTCCACTAGCTAGGTAAGCCTTTTAACAATTAAAACAAAAGAAACTAAACTGCAAGCATTACTAGTAGCATAATTCTTTATGCGAGATTCTTGATATAAACTAAGAACAATAAAAACAGAAGCGTAGTTCTTTACGCTGTATTATATCTACCCGGACGTCTAGTTCAACGATATAATTCAAGCGCTGTCGCTGCCGAACTGGAACCAAACCTCGATTAAACTAAAATTACAAGAAAAACTTCAGCTAACAACTTGTTAGCCAATTGCATAAATTGTTGTAATTAGGTAAAAGAAAGGAAGGAAAACAAAAACAAGGTAGAAAACCGAAACAAAGACGCAAAAGAGAGGTAAGGGTGTAATAAACAAAACGGTGAGAAGCCTGGGTGTTTAGAAAATTTTGCAGTTTGGGGCGGGTTTGGACCGGGATTCCCCCTGTAACCTAGTAGATGCCTAACAATAGGTAACGGAAAGCGAAAATTCAGAGGCTCACTTTCTAGTTTGTTGTGCGAATCTTTTGGCAGATTTACGTCCTGGAAAGAACTAACTCATGTGTAAACGCAAAATAATTGTGTTGGTTCGAGTTCTTCTGGTTTTATGTATTACGATTCTAAACGTAGTAATTGATAGTTAAAGGAATAGAGCTACAAAAGCTAGGACTTCACACCTAAGTGCGTTAAACCCGAATAGTAGATAAATTAGTAATACTATAACTTCCTTGTAAAAACGATAGAATTCCACTGGCAACAAATGGCTTAATAATAGTGATAACATAATAACTACGTACTAATTGTTGGTAATATTTTAATATACCAGCCCAAGTGTCAAGTGAGCATAGCCCGGGTGAGCTGAACAGGTGGGTTCAGTGGTTAGTAGCACGAATTGTTGGGTTGTCAGCTGTACGGGGGCAGCTCAGAAAAAGAAGACCGGTGCGAGTAAAGGGTGTGGAATCGAATAACCACCTCGAGACACTCCTGCCTCATAAGCAGCCAGTTGGCCAGCCGGTCGGGGGCCTAGAGATTGGGCAAAGTTTCAACTGAATAGTATATAGTCCACCGCTACTACGCAGTTATATTTAACTAGTTTGCCGGCAGTACGGGGGAAACTAAAACTAATATAACCGGAACAAATTAGCTTAATTCTAAGGAACTAGCCCCAGATAACGAAATAATTATACATCGTCAGCTGTACGGGGCCAATTGTATAGACCCACAAGAGCCTTATTAGAGTAACAGCTAAACTACAGTCTAATCGTTATCACTCGGCCTTAACGCTATTGTCAGCTGTACGGGCGCAATTGGATTAAATAAAGATTTGTATTAGAGTAATTCTAAATTTAAGGTTGAGGTACTCAGATAAACATGCATCGTAGGCTGTACGGGGGCGATTGTACAAACATCACAACAGGAGTAATAGAATAGTAAATAACTTAACCTTAAGTTTAAGAGAAGTAGGAACTTAGCAAAGCGTGCTCAATAGTACTTGGTTAGAATAGGCAAAAGTTATTGGTGGATAATAAGGGCTAATTTCATAGTGACGGCATTAAAAGCATTGCGCTATAAATAGAGCTTGCGGGTTGATGCTAGATAGTTGTGCCTTAACATTTTATACTATCTTATAATAAACATTTTTTATTACACTGATGGTGCTCTATTATCTGAAACAAGAGTGACTAGCGTTGAACCACGCCGCAATGCAAAATATAAAGCTCAGATACTGACCACGGAATGTCAGAACACGCGTTAACCGAGCATCCCCACCGGCATTTTACTGGCTACACCTCGAACCGCACAATGTTCGGTGGCGAATCCCGTTCCCTTTTAATATCCGATAGCCGTCATAAGAAAATGTCTTTCCGACACCTACCCCACTGAAAGTCGAAAAATGTGACACTTACATGATCCTTACTTTATAAAACCATACTAATTGTAGCAAACTAGCTATGTATTTATTCACAACCATAGAACATCTTAACCATACAACATACCTTCACATGGTTTAGAAGAATAAGTCTAGTAGACATTTTATCGCGCCTCATCTGTTGCGTTTTAAGCGTGTCTGTGGTACGTGACATTGTTATGGTATTAGACAGATCGTTCCAGGGCCGGACCACTCTGGATGAGAAAAATGGTTCCGTACGTTTGTTCGACATTGTTGTACAAACAATTTATGGTCATGTCCCCTTAGTTGTCGGTGGGGCATCTCAAAGAATTCATCAACCGTCAGTACGGAGTTGCCACTGATATATTGTAAGCGTTCACGAGATCTACCGTCTCGATACGTTGTTCCATTGTATGTCGCTTGCTAGGCGGAGAAATCGTCGTAGGGTATTCTTGAGTTTATGAATGGCAAGGACGTACTGAGGTGCCCAAACGACAGTGGCGTATTCTAGTATGGGTCTAACCAATGCTTTGTACAAAGGGAGTATGACCTCTGCAGAGCGCGATGCAATTGTTCGACGGACTATTCCAATCTGCTGGTTCGCATGTGTATCAAGCATGTTTATGTGAGACGCAAACCTGAGATCGCTAGGCGCTATCACGCCAAGATCTTTAACTTGATCAACTTTCTGGAGATCCGTATATATATATATATATGGAGTGGTTGGGGATATCTCGTAAAACTTCCAGAAACTAGGCCTTCGAGGCCGGGTGCGTCCCCGCAGATTGATATTGGTGCCCCTCAGTTTACAATCGCAATAAAAACTTTTCAACAATCTATCTTTGGATAACTAAGGCTGTTTTAACTAGGGACATGCGTGCATTCCCCTAGTTGAAATTCTCTAGTGACGGTCTTGATGGAGCAACGTTTATAACAGCAACTAAATCACGCTTGATCTAAGCCCGCGGATGTTATAGTCACGGCAACTGAAAACTCGTATCAAATTGAAAATTAAATACATCGCATCTGCTCGACAATCGAGCGCATATGATCAATTATCATAAAACATTTTTCATTTTCCTACTTTACTGTTTCCCAGTATTTTTCAGTGTTCCGACTTTCAAAATTTACCGATTTCAAAGTTTTCGGTTTCCCAACTATCCTACATCTTGCCATTTTCCATTTCGCGTTCTCCATATTTACTAGTGTTTCTTTCCCAAAAATTTCCTGTTTTATATTTCGTATTAACATTTCAGGAGGTTCTGCCTCACAATAGTTTTCCGATTCCTAAATATCTAAATTCTCAACATTTTCCCGCTTCATGTTTCCTATTTGAGAATGGTTTTCCGTTCCGAACCTTTGTTGTTTTCCCGCTTTACTATTTCCAATCGTTGTCCAGCATGCAATTCACAGCATGTTTTCGTTTCTCATATTCCTTCCTTAAGTTTCCCGGTTGAATAACGTCTCTTTCCAGCATATCTCTTTCCAGGTCACGAGACCGAACCCCCTACCTTCCCGTTACTTTCCAGTTTTCTGTCCTAAAACATTTTCTCGTTTTCCGACGGTTTTCTGTTTCCCTACAATTCCAACACTCTTCACTTTAGTCATACATGCCGACGGTCGGTCATGCCAGGGGGGGTAGAGGCCTCCACGGGGGGCGTGGGTCGCGGCCATCTCAGGGGGGTAACCCCCCACTGGCCGGCCAAATTAGTCTAGGGGGGTCGGTCTCGTGAGGACCTTTTTTTTTGATCGTCGGATGTATATTTTTCACCTACGTCTTCAGTTTGTCTACATGCACCGCAAGAAACGCGAAGGCGCACATTGCGCACGTTTTTTCACCGTATTTGTTGATCTACAGTAATTCTTTCAGTTATTTTAATCTATCTCTGCCTTGGTGCCGATTCGGTCCCAGAACGCTCGTTAGGACAATCAAAGACACTTGTTGATTTAGCTGTCTTGTCTCTGTTAGAATATTTTTTGGTTGAAAGTTGTCTTCCCCGGTATGTTTCAAACTATTATTTGTATATACATGCCTGTTTCAGAGCTGAAAAATCATGCTAGATTAGCAACAGAATTCAGAATATGTTCCAGCACGGATAACCTTCGTTAAAAGAAAGCAAAGTAGTTTTTTTTTAAATTGGCAATAGATATTCATAACATGAAAACAGCGCGGTAGCTTTTTGAACAGTTATTTGTGAAATATGCATTCAGTGAACACAGTGTCTACCGTAACAGAGCGTACTGTGTTGGGCTTGAGATATTCGCAGATTCGTTTTTAACGTTTTTAACGTTTAACCGTACAAAACGGTGCAAAATTTTAGTGAGTTCGTGGTTAATTCACCGCGGACCATAGCAGACATTCAATGTCTAAATCTAGTTAGTATATAAATAAGTATTTCGGTTAACTTTTATTTCAGGGAATGACGTCTTTCAACAAAAAGCTTTCCACAAATATACAGCTGCATATGCACCACTAGCAACAAGCAGGCACAATTTGCGCAAGTTTTGTGCTGCGCACCCCGGGGGGGGGGTGCTGCGCACCCCCAGCGGGCGTAGCCCCCCCTGGACTTTTCGGCCTCAGGGGGCGTCCGGACCTCAGGGGGGGGTTACCCTCCACTACCCCCCCTGCCGGTATGTATGATCCTAAGCCATGTAAGCTACAACGGTCGTGTTACAACTGTGACCCCAAACCATGGCTGCAATATACTCTTCGTTCTACTTCAGTGGCGCTTGTTTTGTTTCCATCGCCAGCAACATACACAGGTGACTGAGTTAGGGCACTCCAACTCGCAGTATTAATACTGGAAGCTTTGACTAAATTCATCCTAAGCCATGTAAGCTACAACGGTCGTGTTGCAACTGTGACCCCAAACCATGGCTGCACTATACTCTTCGTTCTACTTCCGTAGCGCTTGTTTTGTTTCCATCGCCAGGAGCATACAAAGGTGACTGAGTTTAGGGCACTCCAACTCGCAGTAGTAATACTGGAAGCTTTGACTAAATTCATCCTAAGTCATGTAAGCTACAACGGTCGTGTTACAACTGTGGACCCAAACCATGGCTGCAATATACTCTTCGTTCTACTTCCGTGGCGCTTGTTTCGTTCCCATCGCCAGCAACCCCCCACCAGCCTCAGGGGGGGGGTTCGGACCACAGGGGGGTTACCCCCCTACCCCCCCTGCCGGCATGTATGACTTTAGTGATTCCCAAATATTTATACGAGTATTTCTCAAATCCGTATTTTCCAATTTTCCTTATCAGCAACGTTTTTCATTTTCCGTTTTAACCATTCAACTAGTTTTCAGTTTCAAAACGAATTCATGTTTTCCGTTTTCCCTATTCTCATTTGTAGAGTTTACCGACTTTTGTCATTTTCGTGCGTCTCATTTGTTGACTGTTACGTACATTTGTCACTTAATAATGTTTCCATTTCCACATTATTCGGCTCATCGCAAAAGCCTCTCAACAGAGACAGCTCCTTTTCAGATATCCTCCGACATACACACAATATGAACTGAAAAAGCGACATTGCTTGTATGATCGGACCTCTCCGCTGGGTTCGACTTGATTGATCATCAGCTCTTACTCAGTCGTTCATGCAGTCTAGGCGTATTTACACATCGATCGAATGGTTTAAATCATACCTAAAAACGATTGGTCCTATTGCGTCAAAATTGGTAATAAGACGTCGTTCGCTGTCAGAACCACATGTGGTGTTCCATAAGGCAGCGTTCTTGTCCTCTTATTGTTTAACATCTATATCGCACCCGTAATTGACATTATAAACAACTGCTGGTTTCAAAGCACACGCTTATGCCGACGATATCCAGCTTTGCAAACAGTTTGACGGTAGCAAGTAGAAACTATTCGTTCCGCTGAGCTTCTAATGGGGAATGGTTTTCGGACAAGTTGCAGCTAAATTGTGCCAAAAGTAATGTTAGTCTACTTCAGCTGCATCACATATACTGTGAGCATTGCAGCGGGTGATGAAGTTATAAAACCTCAGACTCAATTAACTGGGTGTGAAACTACACTCGTATATAAAATTTGACCAGCATATAATAAACGTATCCCGAAGGAGTATCAGGCAACTTGGCGATTTGTGGCGGTTACGCCCAGACTGGACATGATTATGCGAGTATTTGTCGTGTCTCGCTTCAATTATTGTAACTCATTGTGTTATAGGTTGCCAAACACACGACTTGGCTCACTTAAAGATGCTGTTACACAGCGCTGCCAGATTTGTCCCCCGAAGCGGTATCCTAGAGCATATCATCCCAGTATTGCTGAACTGCATTGGCTACCCTTGGAAAAACGGATACTGTATAAAGTTTTAAGTATCATTTTCTATGCTCTTTCTTCTGAAAAGCCGCTACTGCGTAGAGGCATGCTTATATTGTCATCCGTGTCCCAACTAGCTGCTAGTCAAATTCTGACGTTTGACGTATTGAGGTTTGTCGGAACGAGAGTTTTCGTTCTTTGGGTCCAATATCGTGGAATCTTCTTGCTAGCGACATAAGGGATCTGAAACTAACACGACTACAATTCATGAACAGACTGAAAACCTATTTATTCAGATATTGATCGCATTTATAAAACGCGCCTGTGGAACGTTTACCGAAATAGGCGATATCAGTGTGTACTATTATTATTACTGCATTTATAATTTCTATCAAGATGCCAGATTCCTACACCCTATTAACATTATTTGGTTTCTCAATACTTGAATATTTCCTCTGTCCATAGTTTTTAAGATTTTCCTGTTTTCTACCTTCCGACATTTTCCGTTTTGCTTTACGAACGTTCCGTTCCCGAAAATTGCTCTTTGTTTTACTTCCCAACATTTTGCTTTTCCTGGGTTTCTTGTTTTTCTTCAACAGTTATCAGTTTCGAGATTAATAACACCTATTTGCGAGCATCCGGTGCCTAACTTTCCCGCTTTCTAGGGTTCAAGTTTCCAAACATTTGTCTTTTATAAAGAGTTAATAGCTTTCTATAAACGTTTTACTGTATATATTCATCATGTGTCGATAGTTTTTTGGTTCCCAATTCCCTACGTTTTTTAGTTTCAGATTGTAAATATTTGCCGTTTCGCAAGATTTTATTTTCCTAAAGTTTTTCCGTCTCCATGCTATCTGATTTCCCTGTTTTTTCAGCTTTCCGTTCCTCAACTTTCCTTTTTTCCAACACTTTTCGTTTCTGTATTCACTGAAACTAGTTTTCTGGTTTCCAGAAAAATTAAATTTTCTCGACATCTGTCATTCCAATAGCTTCCCTCTTGTAACACCTTTCCGTTTTCCAAGTGTCTAACTTCCCGACAATTTCCTATTTCTGTTTACTACTTCAAAGCACTGTACCGGTTCACAACATTTAGTGTGTTTCCAACAACATTTTCCGATAGCGGGGGTGGCCTGGTTGTCGTAATCGTGCGGATTGGCTTTTACTTGCCCTGTTTTTTGTAGCTATTTCGACTGTCGTGACTGGTGCGATTGTTATCCGATTCGTCTGTCGTAACCGTCCGGATTCTCGTGCTGTCCCAATGGTCGCGACTGTATCTAAATTGTCGTAAAATTGGCCGTATTGCCGTAACTGCTCCGATTGTTATAATTGTGCCGATTGTTTTAACTGTCCCAGTTGTCGTAAACAGGGTTGGCTTTTTCCAGAAAAACGTCGGATGGAAAAAAACCAGTTTTTTCGGAAAAAATGAAAAAACGGAAAAAAGGGAAAAAAGTAAAATTTTACACTTAGCTTTATACTTGATAGCCTGTTAGAAAAATAGAACGTAACACAGTTTTATGCGAAATTGAATCCTGTTGTTGATTGTCAATATATTAATTACTGGAAAAGATTGCGCTTGTGTGCCTGACCTTTGTCTACCTAGTTTACTGCTTTCATGTGCTCGATACAAATCCCATGGCTCTATTCAGTACCAAGCCTATTTAATTCAAATTTGCCATCGGGCAAAAGATTCTGATGCGATGAAGGAAGCAAGCTATGCTTATGCTCAGATTATAAACTAAGTTGATGCTTGAAAAATATAGTTACACCATTTCTGCCATATAAATCATAAATATGTAATGTAAAGGCTGTTTACGGGCGTAAATAATGCTCACGGGCGTAATATTTTGTTGCATAACGGTTTTCCAACTATTTCGGATCCCAAAATACTGAAATAGTTTTTTTCATTTTTTCCTTGGGGGTGGAAAAAACAGAAAAAAAACATTTTTCCGTTGGGTTTTTTCCGGTGCCCAACCCTGGTCGTAAATGTCCTGATTGACCTAAGTCTTCCTATTGTGGTAACTGGAACGATTGTCGGAATACTGCCCCGCTTGTCATAAATGGCCCGATTGTGGTAACTGTCGCGATTGTGCATTAACTATCCTGATAATTGCAGCTGCTCTGATTGTCCAATCCCGATTGTTGGAACTGTCACGACTGTCGCAATTGTCCCGATTGTTGTAATTGCCCCAATGTGGTAACTGTCTCGATTTTCGTAACTATCGAGATAGTCAAAACAATCGCTATTGTTGTAACTGTCCGGACTGTTGTAACTGCTGTAACTGCCACACTATGACGACCAGACCAACTACGACAATCAAATCAGTCAGCATGAAAAGCAATAGACACACATAGAGACAAATAAATATATAAACTAGTTGTTCCTGGCACAACCGGAAAACTCCTATATGTGACATGGGCCGTGTTGACGGCGTATCGATGTCGATTTGGGAGGTACACCAATCTACCCTGAACCTCCACACCCGTTTCCCCGTATCGCGTTCCCCATTCTTCTACGTGCAAAAAATTTTGACAATAATAGATAAGAATTGAGGGATAATTGAAAAAATTGTAGAAAATTGAAAAAAATTGTAGGAAACGTGGCAAAAATTAAAAAAATTTGTGAATTCCAAAAAATTCGGAAATTCAACCCACCTCACGACCCCTTAGCCGCTTCCTCTGCCGGTCGGCAGGTCCCCGCTTAAACGCAGAACATAGTCTCCAAGTTGTGTCTTTTACAATGTTTAACTATGTACAACCCATCCAGCGAATTTCCATCATTAAGTTATAAATTATATCTTCTGGTGGTTAATATATTATTTTTATTGTTTATTATTCCACCATTAGTGGATAGAATTTTCTATTTGCTGGCTGTTAATTTGTAATTTCTTATTCCGCCATTAATAGTCTGAAATTTAAATGGGCAGGCTTTAATACGGGATTTTTAATTTATTACGTAGCTAGTCCTAAGCACTTGGTATTTAATTTTATATATTTGTTGGGGTTGTCGGCGGTCCATTAGGCTTGTGGGGCGTAATTTTTCAAATGTCAAAAATTTTAACTTAAACATAAAATTCTTTGTTATATCTTTCCCTACCTAAATCCAAATTTCAAAACTTAAATTTTAAGTTTTTATTTTGTTTACTTACTGTTATGTTATTTTGTTTTGTTGAGGGTAGGGGTTGGATGGGGATTTTTTCTTATGACTTTTGGGCAGGCCCAATCTTGTATTCTTCCTGCCTAAGAGACTAGATTACAATGATCTTGCTCCTATCCTAAAAACCTCACCATTCATTTATCCTACCCAGGGAGGAAAGCTATTCTCCCACTGGGGTGATTCCTATATTCTCTTTCACAAGGGGATTTTTACCCATATTGGGTATGGGGACCTCTATTTCTTCCTATTTCGGGCATATTATCCTTAATCCAAACATAGAACCAAAACCCAATATTTCTACCTAAATAACAAATTTATCTATAATTAATATCTCTTCTCCCAGGGGAAGTGAATCCCATATCATCTACGGGGAGGAGATATCTACTCAAATTCTATATTAAAGCCTTCATTTCCTACTCACTACCGATACATTACCTCTTAAATATGACGCAGGATCCACAATTTTATAAATTCGCTTATTTTTGCTTAAATGACATTTCTTTTTGATTTATATTCATTCTCCCTGCGGAGTGTATTATATTTCATCCCCGGTAGGGTGATATCTACCCCCACCCGGACAAACACTAATTTTACTCTTCCTGAGATACACTACTCCCTACAATTAATTCAGGACCCCATTCTAAACATAATTCAACGTTTTTATTTCCATATGTAACTTATACAAATATATATACTAAGATTTCCCCAACTATGTTCAAACTCTATTCTGCTACCGGACTATAGTTCACATTTTATGCGGGTGGGAGACCCCAATCCTACTAATATTTCCCATTTTCTTCTTATTATTACTCAACACATCATTTTTTTTTCAAATACCACTAAAACCCTGAATTTCACCGTTATATATTTATCCTTTATAATCTAAATTTATGAATTCGCTAGAAGGGGCTTTACCACTTCTTTCTTACCCAGAAATCTACTGAATTACTACGAATACCCCTATTTCTAACCCCAAAAGTCGCCAAATTTTCCCGGAAATTATATAAGTTTAATAATAAATAAATATCGTTTGCTACTACTTTACTTTGGTGTAGGATAGCTACGCGATTGGTTTTGCGATTAAAACGACATTCGACGAATTTTTTGATGATAGCGGACGATGATATAGTGTTTTTGCTGCTCTTGCCTGTATGACGAATTTTCATTTTTCTGTTTATATTCTGACGATGTTCGGTGTGTTTCGTGAATGTTGTTTCCGTATGAATTTAACCTTAGTATTCATAATTAACTAATGTTACCATTAATTATGATCATAAATTACTAATACTATTATAATAGTGGTGTTTTAGTAATAATATTAATTTTTCCTATTATATTTATACATGTATTTGTACGATTTAGAGTTTTGATTTCGCGACGCTGAGTAGTTTATTAAGGCAAGTGTGTTTTACTGGCGTAGATTTTCCATTGTGACTCGCGAATATTCTTCTTTTTGGTTGAATCCCTACGTTTTCATATAAATGCGACAGTTCCCCTTACACCAATATACATATTTAGAGCACACATTAAATATATATGTTTAGGAACACATTAAAACTGCAGTCGAAAAACCGATACAACAACCATTGCGACGTCTGCCGTATGTAGATCGAAACCAAGCGAGCAAGCAAGTACAAGAAATGCACTTCCGTTCAACAGAAGCTTCTGTTGATTTTAAAACAACAAAAGTTATTAGTAATAATAGTAATTATTGTAATAATGCAATAAAGCATTATAATAATAATATTATGATGACCCCCTACTACGGCAGACGGTTTCCATTACCTTCATAAGAGGTATAAAACGGGTAAAAATTACTTGAACATTTTTTATCAAAACTGAGATCTTCAATGGCATTGGGTCTTTTTGGTTATTGTTTTTAAAGTTCGTTAAAGACTTTTTAAATGCATCATTTGGTCATTTGTACTGAAACGATACAGTCGACAAATCGAGACAGCGTGTGTGCGATTGTTTCGAATTCGACAGTCACCGATCTGGTGTGATGCTTTGACTGCGCCAGCCTCAAACCCTTTCAGCGAATGTAGTTAAATTGCGGTGGCCATAATGAAACCACATTGCAATCCAGAACTGTCCATTGTGCCACGTGGATCGGATCCAATAGAACTTATTGGAAATTACGGTATGCATTAGGAATGTTGGTTTGAAGCCGTAGGAATCGATTAATTGTATTCGGTATGTGACCATCCTGGTATCACTGATGATAAACCATATTGTAAATTTGCGTATTATTAACCCAAATCATTGACGTAGTTGAATTTCGTTCCGTCGCAACGCAACCACCAGGGTGCCTACTCGTTGCCGATCATCAGTGATTTCATCGTCCTTAACAATGTCACACCAGATGTGAAGCAATTGTTTGACAACCGGTTTGAAAAACTGGCCCTTCTTAGCAAGGGGGGAACCAGGAATCCCACCATCTTTTCATGAATAGTCCCCATAGTCTCTGGACCCCCAATCATCTTTCACACCCAAAAGAGGTATCTTCGAGGCCAGGGTCGCCCTTTTTCAACAATATACCACATTGATGCTTGGTTAACATTTTTTGCAATTTTTTCTAGCAAACCTTCGCTTAAGATTCCTCCGCTCCCCCCTTAACCCGCAGGGGTCAGTTTTTGTGGTTCTTTCTGATGGAACATGATTCGAGGACCTATCTGGTAACGGGGGTTCAGAAGAAACCCTTTTGAAAGTTGATGCCGATTTTGTAAAGTAAAAATTGTGGTTGTTTTTGCGTTCGGGGTCGTAACTTTTGAGCGTGTCGGCTAAAATTTGGATATGTTATAGATGTAAACCAGTGCTACAAAATAGGCGGCGTTCGTAGGTGCAGGGGTATTGATATACATGGTGCCCGGAATTTGTGATGCAGAACAAAAATGAGATAATCTGGGTAGTTTATGCCATGTCTTACGCGTAGTCTTACTTCAAGTTATGTACGTTATGTGAATTAGTCCTTGGGATTAGAAGGAAAAATAGCTAAGTAGGGGTTCGGGTGCAAAGCCTCCCGGCAATATTTTAGCGGGGTGTTCAGAGGCGGCAGCCCCCCGAATTCTTAGTGATAACAGAAAAAATTAAGAATATTAGGGTTATACTGGCATCGCCGAAAACATGGTTGGGTTGTGTGGATGTTGGAACGAGTGAGTCAGTGGTGCCTGCTCCTCAGGGTACCATCTCGAACTGTTAATGTGATCATTCCAAATTGCGGCACCAAATTATCTCTGAATATGCTAAAATATGCATCGCTGGCGACTTCAATTATCCAGACATTGACTGGGTGAACTTTGTGTGGCCGCCTAGATGTGATTCGTTTGTGTCAGCGGTACTAGATAGCGGACTACCACTCGCCGAAATAAATGTCTCGACCTCGTCTTCACACCTTTGCCAGAAGATGCCATTGCTGTTGAAATTGGCGCTCCGCTTACTTTAACTTCAGACCATAACATTGTTGTTTTCAAGCTAGCATGGAACCTGCAATATATTCGTTCACCACCGCGCTCCCAACTATCTATACATCGTGCAACTGCTAGTCATTGGGAACATGCTTGTCAACTGTTCACTTCAAAAAACGTTATAGAACTGATTAGGGCAGCTCTAACTGTAGAAAAAATGTGGTCAATATTCAAATCTACTCTACTCGAAGTGCTAGAATTATCTATGCCGAAAGTTAATTCCGTTAAGATTGTAAAGAAACCGATATGGGCAACATTTCGAACAATCCACGCAATTCGTATAAAAAGAAATGCATACAAGAAATTCAAGCTACGCAATAAGCGTCGTGGCTCAACTATCAAACAAAGCTTATAGAGTGCGACAAATTGTGTGAAAGTGACACCAGGACATTCGAACTAAAGACTGCTACAAACATAAAATCAGACCCGAAATCGTTCTTTGCTTACACAGATCGTAAACGCAAGAACCCTTGTGGTGGTATGTCGATGAGACGGATAGAAGATGATAGTATATGTGATGACCCGGTAGAAATAGCTAATATGTACAATGACTATTTTGCCTCAGTATTCGTCCCACCAGGAAGTGCTGCCATGTTTCCCATTGCAGGTCAAGTATCTATGAATGAAATCTATTTCGATGCTAATTTAGTGAAAAAGAAGTTATGCGAGGTGGAGTCCAATAAGGCATGTGGCCCAGACCGAATACCGAATACAGCCCTGAAGTATATGGCTGTTGTCCTTGCTGACCCACTACTTAAGATTTTCGAAATGTCTTACAGACTAGCAGTCTTACCTACTGAATGGTTAGCTGCTGATATAGTCCCGCTCCACAAAACTGGAAATACCTCGGATGTTAGAAACTATAGACCGATCAGTTTGACTTGCAAGTGCTGTAAAATATTGGAACAAGTTATATGTGACCAGGTTATTGCACACACGATTTCTAATGGTATGTTAAATGATTATCAATTTGGTTTCTGTCGCGGGAAATCGTGCTGCACGCAGTTATTAGAATTCACCGATTACATTACAAGGGCAATAAACGATGGTGACGTAGTAGATTGTGTATATCTTGACTTCAAGAAAGCTTTTGATTCAGTTAGTCATATAAGATTAGTGCAAAAGCTGTCATCTTTTGGTTTAGCAGTTAAAACAATTGAATGGTTTCGAAGTTTTTTGCAAGGAAGATCACAACGAGTAGTGTACAGAGGCTTTCATTCCCGCCATGTGGAAATTTCCAGTGGTGTTCCACAGGGATCGGTAGCCGGACCTTGTTTATTTTTGCTCTACATCAACGACATCGACGACAATGCGAAAATGCTTAAATTTGCGGATGACTTGAAGGTTTTTGTAAAATTTGATCCTCTTTCAGCAAATATTTCAGGTGCTTCCAATCTCCAGCGTACATTAGATAACGTTTACAACTGGTCAATAGACAATGCTATATATTTCAATGCTGAAAAACCCTTAACTGTGAACTTTGGAACGAACAATGTTGGCGAGGAATACACTCTCAATCGTCAAGGTCTTCAAGGAGTTGAAACAGCTCGCGACTTAGGTGTTTTAATGTCACATAATTTGAAGTGGGAAGCGCAATGTAAAAAGGCGGTGGCAGCGGCAAACAAAGCGTATGGGATCATTAAGAGACATATTAAGCACTTAACTAAAACTTCACTACTTTTCTTGCATCGGGCATTGATTCGACCTCATCTTGAGTTCGCCTCCCCAGTCTGGTGTCCTTACTTTCGACAAGACATTGTTTATTAGAAGACGTACAAAGGCGCGTCACCAAGTTGCTTCCCACCAGTGTACGCCACCTCAGCTATGAGGATCGTCTACGATATTTACAACTACAGACATTGGAAACGCGACGTATACGTGCGGATTTAATTCTCATGTATCAAATAATAACTAGTAAAGTCAACCTTCCGCATCATAAGTTTTTCGTTGATGGTAATGCTAACACTCGTGGTCATATCTATAAGATAAAGCTACCGGATATTGCGCGATCCAAAAAACGATTGCAATTCTTTAGTCACCGAGTGGTCAACACTTGGAATAACTTTCCGTCCCACGTTGTTGAAGCACCGACATTAGCTTCGTTCAAACGCTTGCTTCACATTTCCGGCGCATTGCCGGAATTATAGCTGTGTTCTGCCGCGGTATCTCTCATTTTAGGCCCTATCAAATGGGTTTCATCGCCCCAATCGTTATGCCAATATGGATTTATTATCGATGAACAATCCAAATGGGGCGCGCAGGTGAATAAACAGGTGAATTCCGCTTATTTGTCAACAAGTCCGTAGTGAGCTTCGTGACCTACATGGCATTAATGCTTTGCCGCGGCCGCATGCCTATTTCCACGAACGCGTCAGTCATCATCAACCCAAATAATGCTGAAGTCCACACGTAAAATATCGACGGGTTGTGGGGCCCTTTGAAAATGTTCTTTCGTGATCGACGTGGTGTTCCCGATGCATTGTACGACATATATTTAGCGGAATTCGCGTGGCGTCAACAATTCAGTGATAATCCGTTTGGTGCGCTAGTTCATCAGATCATACCAAGATGAAGTGTTTAAACCTATTATTGCTGTAAGCATTAAGGTAACCGATTTTTTAACCTAGTGTAACAATTGTAAAATTCAAAAAATTGGAAAAAAATTTTCTGAAAATAAAATCACGTATATTGGAAGTAAACTGGGTCGAGCTGAGTACGAATATGCTAAAAATTTTGAAAAATCTTGATTCGTCGATTTTCCCTTCCTGGCTCAGGAGTGCTTTTTGCGTCTTTTGGGAGTAATGTCATCTTGGCGATAGTCCGGAAGGTAATATTGAATCTCCAGAGTCGATCCGACTCGACTAGTACACGAGCTTGTGTGGTACTCGCGATTCGGAAAATATTCGAAACTATTGGTGCTGGTACCACATCTGGCGCACGTTTATTCAGTTGTTGCTTTGCTCTACGAACTTGAATTTCTGCTTCTGGTGCCCGTCGTTGGACTGGTCGTACGCGGTTCGGTAGCTGTTGTACATGTACCTGATCATTCAGATCGAAGGTTTCTCGCGCTGCACGTCGATGAAGCTTATTTGCACTAGACGTTTCTGATTCTTTGGCCGCACATACGTCGTTGAGCTGTTTCTGTAGTACCCAATTTGCTGTTGAGCTGCCTCATTCCGCGATGGTTCTTGCTTCGGTTGTTCGGTTTCTTATTGTTGTGGTTGTTCCTGTGGTCGTTGTTGTTCCTGATGCTGGTGTTACAACTGTTGCTCCAACTGGTCGATACGTTGTTACCACCGAATTTCGCCTCCTGAGTCGTTCGCATAACGATTGAATTGTTTTGCAAACTTTTGATGCTTTCCTGGAGGCTTTCGATGTCACCTGCTCGTTGCTTCAGTTCTCTAGCTACATGATGGCTGACGGATACATACCAGTATACCTACGGTTTTAACCCAATTGCATTCAGGTGTGTATTTTAAAACGTTTTATTCACGCGTATAATTGATAATGGCCTCTAATGCAT
Organism: Trileptium ribeirensis; assembly: GCA_030248225.1. Lineage (NCBI taxonomy): Eukaryota > Metazoa > Nematoda > Enoplea > Enoplida > Thoracostomopsidae > Trileptium > Trileptium ribeirensis. The sequence continues at coordinate 50,503 of JASANE010017747.1, forward strand.
TGCAAACAAATCGTAAATCGTCTCGGACAACAAATGACAACACGTTGGGAGGTCCATATTGTTACGAGCCCACATATCCTGTAGAATCACGGAAAATCAATGCCGCTGGCGGAAACAGTGTCATTACGTGTCGAACATGCGAAAGGACCTTCCACAGGGTATGTTCTGGTGTTTCTGCAGCATTAGCAACTGAGCTTCAGAAAGTGAATCACCAACTCTCTTGGGACTGTGAACACTGCGCTGTTAAAGTAAGAAACATAATAAAAGGCGTCTCAGCGTCGAAGCACGGCTAGATGATTTAACTGCGAGAGTGGAGGCATTAGAAACCAGGCAAGTCGAGTGTGGTACTCAGAAGGAAGCTATAATTACATAAACAGACATGGTGAAAGAGGTGTGTAAAATGGAATTTCGTAAACCAAATCTAATGTTATTTGGTTTGAAGGAGATGCCTGACCGTGACGTAGACTTTCGTAAGGCTGAAGAATGTCGTATTATTGCTGATGTTCTCAAAACCATGCATGTCAAGCCTGCGGACGTCTCGTTTCGAGTAGTAACGCGCGTCGGAAAATTCGTTGCCACAAGGTAGCTGCCTATCAAGATAGTATTTCATTCTGTTGAATTACGCGATAGAGTTTTAGCAAATACAAAATATATATCTAGCCAACCCATCTTTCGCTCATATATCGATTCGACCGGACCTTACCCAATGAATTGAAAGCCGAGAAAGCATTAATTTCTGAGCTGAAAAAATCTCGACAATCGAGCGGTAAGGATTTGGTTATTTGCAATAACAGAATCATACAACGTCCTGATAAAGAGTCCGTCCAAACATTGAATGATGCTCCTGCTATTATACAAACTGCTGTCCCTTTAGGGACCGCCAATCGAGCACCCCAAGCCCAACAGTAACTGGAGATGATAATTTTGATTTTGTAGACTCTTTCACCCAATGGAACTGTTTTAACAGATGTACCTTTTGTAACTTTACTTTCTGTTCTTGTAGTATTATTTGTTCGTCTCAGCGTTCAGTTATTTTAATTACGTAATCATTGTAATTTTACTGATAACACATGTTTTTCTGTTAAAAACATCTATCATGGAATCACAATTTACTGGTCACAAAGAAATATTTTGTCAAACAATTAACCGTCAGAATAACAATCCCATTCATAGCAACACTGATATTGTTAACTCTATAAGATGTGTTTTGTTTAACGCCAGAAGTATCGTGAACAAAATGCATTTGTTTAGGAAATTGTGAGTAATAATGTTTTTGACATTGTAATAGTTTGCGAGTCGTGGGGGCACCCAAATGTCTCAAATTCTGAACTGCGCTTACCTGGTTTCATAATGTTTCGCTCAGACCGTAGAAGTAGTGCCGGAGGAGGCGTTCTGTTCTATATTGCTGACAGGATGGGACCTCAAACGTCAGAAAAGTTTCTTGCATTCGATTATGATGACATAGTAGCCGCGACTGCGACAATACCGAGGAATGATAATCTATTGGTGATCTCAGCATACCGGTCGCCTTCCAACAGCAATGATGACAATTCGGCTTTATATCGATCAATGGCAAAGATTAGCACTTACTCCTACTCACACGCATTACTAGCTGGAGATTTTAATTTCCGTGATATCAACTGGCAAACTAAGGTTTGGCCGTCCAGGTGCGACGACTTTATAGACGCTGTCAGCGATGCTGGCCTGATTCAACACGTAACACAACCTACTCGCCATGACGCCCTTATTGATCTTGTATTCTCCAGTGAAGACGAAATGATACCTTGTGTTGACGTAGAGGCTGGACTCGGGCAAAGCGATCATTTCATACTACGATTTCCTCCAATTGTTTATGTTGAAGCCAAACGAACCTCTAATCCAAGTAAACATTATAACCTTCACAGAATGGACTGGCCACGAATGCGTAACATGTTATATGACGCAAACGTGGGTAATCTAAATTCACGTTGGGAGAATTTCCGCCGATGCTTCGAAACGTCTGTACCAATCTGCGCTCCACCGTATAGAGAAACACGGCGCGACCATCCGCCGTTGTAAACTAGAAGAACAAAAAATGCATAGCGTCGTCAAAAGAACATCTGCCGAGCGTTTGCCCGAGCACATACCGCATCAACTTTGTAAAGATATCAAGCTGCGTGTCGCCAACTAGTGGAAGAAAACAATTATGCAATTTGGTCTTATGAGCGGCGGTTAGCGGACAACATCTATAGTGACTCAAAGTCGTGGTGGGCGTACGTAAATGGGAACAAGAAGATTAAAGCGAGTGTCGGACCAATTACTCGTGATGATAGATCATACACGACTTCAGATTTAGAATCGGTTGCATTGCTCGACAAATATTTTGCGTCTGTTTTCATCGAAGAGAATACAGCAACAGTGCCCAACTTTGCACTTAGAACTAACGCTACTCTGTCCACCGTTACTTTCACGCCAGACATTGTCACCGCAGCTATAAATAAATCGGAAAGAAATGCTTCAGCTGGACCAGATAATATACGAAACATCTTGCTCCATGAATGCCGTGATGTGTCCCCATATATACCTTGTCGACTTATTTAAATTATCTCTAAAAACACAGATATTCCGGACGAGTGGTTATCCGCCCTTGTGACTCTTATATTAAAAAAGGGGAATCGTTTTGATCGACGCAATTATCGACCGATAATTCTGACATAAGGGTCATTTAAAAATCATGGAAACTATAACCAAAGATGCTATCATGGATTATGCCTCTTCGCTTTGGTCTAATAGCGTTGTGTCATCCGCAAAGAGTGAGCACGTGAAGGCGTGCTGCAGCGTCTCCAAATTGTAATCGTTGATTCGTAGTGGTGTGGTGGGATCATGTGTCCCGGAAGCCACTACAAACATTTCTAGTGCTCGTCGCAAGAGAACGCAGCCAGAGGGGCCGGTAGCCATCATTGTGTTTTGAGAGTTCCGATGGTTGGCTGGGCCGCCGCCGCTCTGTTGGGATATCGCATTTGACGGTGTTCCGAAATTCTGTCTCGATCCATTGTCGTCCGCTACGTCCGTATGCTTGTCTTGCCAGGTCTTACGCTCCTGCCCGCTAGCCACGACAGAAGGCCAAGCACTCGACCAGCCTCATTCAGCGTTATCGGTGGCGTAACCAGCGTCGTCTTCGTCGGTTGTGTATACTTCGATCCGTTGCGGCTGATCATAAGGCACTAGTTTAACTGCCCGCGCAAGGTGCCGTGTCTCATGACCTGTCATTGTACTCCCCGATGCTCCTTGTTCATCCGGCTTTGATTTCGTTTTCGTATCGGTTGTTTTTATTTCTTAGCTCTTTTTCCCTTTGGGTCTTTTTGTTCAACGGGTTTATTTTTGGCACATTTTGTTTCGGTTTACTTGCTCAAAAAGTTCTATTTCCATCAGTTCTATTTTGATTGCCGCACTTATTTGTTCTTTTTTGTATTAGCGACCGTTTGTTCTTTTATAAAATTCCTCGGGTTCCAGCGACAGTAGTTTAACTACCCAGCACCAGGGCGTTAGTTTCTTTCAGCTTTATGCTTTGCACTTTATTACTAGTGCTAGTATTTTCAGTTTCTATGTGCTCCTTTTGGTTCGTGGCCAATAAGAGCCATTTTAGCTGCCTTTTCTTGAGCTATGATATTTGTATTTATCGAAGCCTGGGGTACTTGTATATTTGGTACCGCAGTCTCTGATGATTCCTCAATATCTGTCTATTTTTGTTCTCTAATGATTTTTAATTTTTCTCCAATTTCACGCCGTTCTGTGGGGTCTGATTTTGGTAACTTCACCAATTTTAGACACTCCGATTCTGATAATATTTGTATCTATAATCGAGATGACTGCGGCGTATGCAGTATAGGTTGTGGTTGGAGTGGTTGCGCGTATTGCCGTTGCTGTTGTGGCATTCCTTGTGACAGAAACTAAGCAACCGCTGGCACCGCCCCTGTAATCGCGATATACCTGAAGCTAGAAATGCGTAAGACACGTTACTAGAAACTGGTTACGGCAAAATTTTAGGTGCCATAAATTGGTTAGTTCAAGTTTCTTTTTGCTTCGTTATCCGTGGATCGCTCCATTGCGGTTCTCCTGTCCGACGATGTTGCTGCTTGTGTTCGGATTGCGATTGGCTTGAATACAGTTCACGACATCGCTGCGCACTCGGCGATTTAGACAGTTTTTTGCGTATAATCGCTCGATTGCGACACCGATTTGTTATCCGAGTTCGATTTGTCCTTTTCAGAATCTCTGCACTTGCGTTGTTGTGGAAACGGCTTATCCTCGTATCGTCCATATTTGCATGGAGATCTACCAAGTGATTTTCGCTGCCGGATTAATGCGATAGCGCGATAAATTTGATCGCCAGTATTTCTGTGCCGGTCTACTTACTTCCGGGTTCGATAAGAATGGAGCGGTCATTTGCCGTTGCTCTTTCCTAGAGTGTATTGGTTTAACTGGCCGCGCCGGCCTCTGGTCACGTTTAGAAAACACTGTTGCTCTATACTTTTACTCTTGCGGTACGACTACTGCGCAGTTTCTTTTGAAGAGATGTGTTATTTTCTGAGAATTTCTGAGTTGATAACTGCGGCCAGAGATAGTCTTTCCTAGCATTTGCATCTGCGCCTCGTTTGGTCACATATCGCTTGGTTGTTCGTTCAATGTTTTGGTCATCAGCGGTTTTGGTGGTGGTGGAGGTGGGTTTTTGTCGTCACCAGTGTAGTTAATTTATTTCGCATAATTTGTGAAATCTTACTCTCGCAAATCTTTCTTGTATGTCGAAATTCATAGCAGTATGTAATGTTTTTGTCACGGTTAATCGTATATTGTGTATTTTATAACTGTGTTTAAAAATGCACCTAAATTTTTGCATCATATAAATTTGTTGGTAGTACTTACGAGTGTTGTCGATAATCCACCAGTGTTAGGGAAGTATCGTTATCGGAAACTGGTAGACGGACAACCAAACATTATTGTTTGTGTGCCGTTTTAGATAAAATTATATTTTCACAACATCACTAGAATAAAGCTATAATGCCTATCTGTCGAGAAAAATTAACATCTGTTTTATTACTCAGTGGATATTTGACAGTGCTTAACAATTATTTTAATTTTGGGCGACAATATAATTATATATTTCTAATTTTATAACAAACTATTATACACATTGGCACATATGTTTAACGTATTTTTGAAAAGTCATATATAGTAAATTTTTAGATTATTTGTAACCAATATAGACATATTCACTAGCTATGCCGGAGACGCCAAAATTATTAGACCATTATGACTGGAGTACGTCACTGGTGATGGGTTCGAGCCATTTGTGCACCCACGAGTTCCCAATTACTCGTGTAACATTATTTCCGAAGTTGATCGATGGAGATGAAAGTAAGTCCAAATATTTGCGTTAATATGATTTACAAAAACGGTAAATAATATACGAGAAGGCTGATTGCTTGTTCGTATACAATGCCGAAAATTATTACTCAGTAAGCAAACTAGCGTTCGATTTCTTAAAGTTATTATCAGTATATGTAATCGCAGGTTCCGGCATTCTTGTTTATAATGTAGTGCAGTCGCTGGGTAAATTTTTTCTTTGTTGAAACGGAGCGGGTGGAGCTTCCACTTATGGCGTTAGGGGGAAAATGTTGAAAATTTTTTGTCTGTTTCTGTCGTTGATAACTCAGTTTCGGATAGACGGATTTCCACAAATATTATTATTCGATAGCAAAAATGGGTGTGCCTTTTAGTTGATCGCGAACAGCTCCGACCACATCTTCAGAATCAAAATGGCAAAAAACAAGTTTTTAAATTGTTCTTCGCCAAATTTGGCCATACAAGTACCAGTCTTTCGCAGCCCATACCTCGCGACAAAGGCTTTCGTGAAACCCACAGAATCAGCTCACGGTGATCTGTAACTTTGTTGACGATCGCTTTTTGTAGAACCACTCTGTGGACCTTTGTGGGGCCGAACATGGTTCGTCGACCCTTTGCCTAGAAATAGAGATTTTCAAATTTTCGGCACGTTGCTTGTTTTTGCCGTACAACGAGTGTTCATTAGGTTTCCAAGCATGCCCAATGCGATGAGTTTGCTACATTGATAGACCATCTTGACAATATTATGCCTTGTCATGGGGTTTTAAGGTCGACGAACCCAATTTCCAAAATGTGGTGACTTCATTTTGGGTATATATTGCGTGCAGGGCATCAAGAATGGCCTAAATATATATACTTATATATTTCTGAATGCTAAATACAGCGACTTGGGTATCTATAGTCCAGGTTGCATATTTGATAAATTTTCACGGGTTTCAGTGGGTTTAGTGTCAAAGAACACAATTTCCATAATATAGTCTGTCTTCGGTTGTTTAGTTATGTATTGCTTACTGGTTATCAAGAATTAGGAGGTAGTGGACCTTATTTCTATGTTTGCTGTATACGTGTTTCATTTTTGTTACATAAACACAAGGGAATAACCGGAACCGTTCATTTAAACCGGAACCGGAGCCTGGTATTCGAAACTTATATATATATATATAATAAAACAGATGAAGGAATAAATGAAGGTATAGTGGATTTAAAATGTATCAAAAATAACTTTTACGTTGAATTTAATGTATTGCGATGTCATTATTGCCTTTCTGAAAGTTTAAAGATGCTGGGGACGCTAATAATATTTATTTATCGATGAATATGTCGATTTTTGGACATACAGAGCAATAAATGTCTTCCACTATATGCCCTTTCGTATATTGCGTCAAATTCAATGTGCTTACAACTAGAATAAACACTTGCCTCCAGTCCGTTTACTACACATGCGTTTGTTATATGCTGTTCTGTAGGAAACTTGAAATTATTTGTTTATATGGTTCTAAAAGAAAAAAGAAGGTAAAATTTGGTTAGTGGTCAGAGACACTGTTTAGGCTAGTGTTGGGCAAACTGTGCCCGTCAGATCATAATGATAACTTTCTAATCAGAATGGCTTAAATGAGACAAACTGTGATACTGCTCGCACAATTCAAAAAATACAGTTCATTGCTAAGAAACAGATAACTATTTCATATGCTGCGTTGCAGATAACGTTACTTTACTTCAATGTAGACTGATTTACAAAGTTTACAAGCGCACTCGCTGGTGCTTGACGCAATTTATGTTAGCCAAGTTTACGCTAGGTGCTACTACTTAATCCATGCTTTGTTACCCAGTTGGACCGGTTAAATTAGGACATACCCCGCAGACTTCTGAATGTGTAAAATAGCTGCTACAATCATCGATCTGGATTTGTTTTGTTAACAAACTCCTGCAAGTTAAGATGAAAATTTTATACTGAAAATATGCGCACTACTTACTTTTCACACGGTAAATTGCTGAGATAATCTTTTCTTTTGCTTGGTGGTATTGAAATTTGATCATTATGGTCCGTATATATGTATAATACATATGTTTGGGCCACCGATGAAGCAAAAATGTGGAAAATTTCAAACAAAATTTTCAAACCTGACTCCCGGTTGCGTTATGGGTTTTGCCCTTTGCCGGAACCCAGAACACGATTTTCGTCGGAACCGGAATTCCGGTTACTCCCTGATAAACGCCGTATTCATATTTTTGCTCAATGCCGTATTTGAGTTTTGTTGCATCATTGTCTTGGAGCAGTATTGTTTATGGTTGTTATATACAGGTAATTAGATTTTTTATTAATTTTAGCTATTTTGGACGTTGAGCTGAACACCGAACAATTAGCTTCTCTCATCGAATCTCTTGAACAGATAAAAGTCGAAATGGAATCGAAGACATAGTTTTGACTGCAACCTACAACAATATGTGATTAAAACAACGTGCTACTCAAACGTTCATCAGCAAATTGATTAGTATACAAGTACTGCGTGCTGTGAACGCAGCAATGCCGCAGAGACAGCGCTATGTGATTATTATAGTGATGTAAAATTTTACATACTATTTCTGTTTCTTCGGCGCTAAAAGATTTTAGGTCTCCTTTTGCGGCTGTTAAATGGTATCGTTGATTCGAAGTTCTGTGAACGGTGACAATCTAGTATTCGTTTTCTTAGTGGTTTAGCGAAGATTTTAGCACGTTATTTGTATGGTAAACGTTTTAGCCCAACTGCAGGGAATAACCGGAACCGTTCATTTAAACCAGAACCGGAGCCTGGTCTTCGAAACTTATGTATAATAAAACAGATGAAGGAAGAAATGCAGGTACAGTGGATTTAAAATGTGTTAAACATAACTTTTACATTAAACTTAATGTATTGTGATGGCGTTATTGGCGTTTTTGAACTTTAAAAAGTTGAGGAAGCTAAATAATGTTCATTTATTTATCAGTATGTCAGTTTTTGGACCCCTAGAGCAAAAAATGCCTTCCACTACCCTTGCGTATATTGCGTTAAAATGAATATGCTTATAACGCATGGAGCGTAGAACACTTTCGCTCTGTTTCCAGTCGCCTCCCTTTACTACACATACGTTTGTTACATGTTATTCTGTAGGAAACTTGACATTATTGGTTTATGTGGTTCTAAGATAAAATAATAGAAGGTATATATACTATAATTTTCGGATCAGTGGTCAGAGACACTGTTTATGCTAGCGTTGGGCAACCAGTGTCCGTCAGTTAGATGATAATGATGATAACTTTCTAATCACAATGCTATAAATTAGACCAAATGAATACAGTTCATTTCCAAAGACGCAGTTTCTGGCTAAGTTGCAGATAACACTAACTTACTTCAATGTAGACTGATTTACAAAGTTTGCAAGCGCACTGATTTGTGCTTGACGCAATTTATGTTAGCCAGGCTTACAGCTAAGTACTTCTACATAATCCATACTCTGTTACCGAGTTGGACCGGTTTAAATCTAACATACCCCGTAGACTTCTGAATTTGTAACATATCTGCTGCAAGCATCGACCTGGCTTTGTTTTGTTAACAAACTCCTGTAGGTTAACATAAAAATTCCTTCTGAAATTATGTGTCCTACTTACGTTTCACACTGTAAATTGCTGAGTTAATCTTTTCATTTGCTTAGTTGTATTGGAACTTGATCAATGTGCATATATTACTTAATATTTGGACTACAGATGAAGCAAAATTGTGGAAAATTTCCTACAAAAATTTTTAAACCGAAATTCCGGTTCTGGTATGGATTTTGCCCTTTGCCGGAACACGATTTTCCCCGGAACCGGAATTCCGGTTACTCACTGTTCAACTGTTATAATGAAGTAATCAAAGTTGATACTCAAAATGTTGGGATCGAATAAATGGATTTCAAAGGCCAGGTGGTAATTTCGTGATGTACCAAAGTTTGGTGACCAGTAGCGTTTATTATAGTCACTGTTCATATTATAAGAACCTTTTTAAGCCTATGTCGCCTAAATTGCAGAACAGACGTGACGCTCTACGTATTTAACGAGCAAATTTAACCAGTAGCAGCAACGTCGTATGAAATCAGTTTTCTGTCATTTGTCTGAATTCACGGGCTAATGTTTAATTTAACACTAGATAAATTTTCTTTCGCAAACAATTTACTATTGGTCTATTCGTGAATAACTTATATCCACAGCCAAAGTATTATGCTCTCTAACAGATGGTTTTTACTAAGATTAACCGTTCCATAACAATAACTTATGTGGAATAAGATGATCAATGGGTACAGCTTAAATTATTTATACGAACGGACGTTTATTCTTTCGTATCATGCTTGTTGGCCCCAGCTTGGTAGCAGAGTTGTAGCGAAGGCTATTCCCGAATTTTGTAGTGGATAAGATATATGACTTAGTAAAGACTACATACATGTGATTATAATGTAACAATAATTACTATTTTGTGCCAAATTTGTGCTTAACTGTAATTCTGTTTACGTCTCTGACGTTTTTACTGTAAGTCACCAAAAGCTTTACATATATTCAATATAATCTTCGACATCAAGATTAACACACAAAAACTTCAGCAACGGGTCTTTGCCAGGAAATCGCACAGTATGAATTTTGATTGATTGATTTCGAAATCATTGAATGGGCCAGCATGTTATTCAGTTGATCTTGAAACAGGTCCGGTGTAGCAGTCATGGACTGATGAGCTACTGCTAAATGGTCGCATCATGATTCAGAATGCCTTTTTTCATATTTAAAGTTTCAGTCTGAATTCGTTTTTTAGTAGTATTGAATTTACACATTTGACTAGAAATATTGGAACAGAAGAACATTTAGCACTCATTATTCCAGTGCAATAATTATTCGTGCATTGCTTTTGGATTAACGGTTCATTCGTTGCAAGATTACGGTGGCAAAGAACTCCGATAGATTGCTTAAATTTCAAATATACTTGAGCCCGCTTATGTCAGTTTTGACATAGAAACATACAGTGCACATTAGAAATGATTATCACGTTTCGCGCGGACGAACATCAATCGAGGAGCAGTCTTCTGGCGGGCACTGAAATGTTTTCTCTTGTCAGATTAACTAAAACACATCAAACTGTGTTATCTTGGAATTTAATTATGTAGTATTTGAGATATGTTCGCAGTGGCTATAACGGCAAGCTTTAGACACCTTTCTGACGTTCAAGTGATGGTTATAAAACATTTCGGCGCGATTCAACTTTACATCGAACCGTATTGAATTATTTTTTCTTTTATACAGATAATTTTGGGATTTTTGAACTTTTAACATTAATTTTTGTTTTAGAACTATATACGTACAATGTAAATATACAGTAGCGCTGGGTGTCTGTGTCATGGAAAACCTGGCAAACAGTGTAGTCTCCTGGAATTTAGTGAAGCCTTGGTACTAATTATGTCGAATACTGGAAAATCGGTCAACTTTCCTGGAATTTCTGAAGCCAAATACCACAAGGCGCTTCTCTTTTTATCAAATTTCGTAGTCTCTTTTGCTCTTAGGAGCGACAAACTGATTGTCTTAAAATGAACAATTCAGCAACACTAGCGGCATAGCTTACATATCAAAATGCGGAATGGGTAGCTAGCGTACCAATTTTGTGACCCGATAGCTGTTCGTCATTATTTGTCTGCTATATTGTTGGTAAACGCCATGAAGTGCCAAAAATTGGCCAATATGAGACACGTCCTATAGGTCAAAATGTCCTGGAAAATTGTTCCACAACAGTCATAATTGCTTAATCGAGTATGGTTGCATGTGTTATATATCGTGGCCTATGTCGTATTTTGGTATCTCCAATTTTAAGAATATATAAAATCCAGGTTTTTAAACCTCCGATATAAGATGGAGCAGCTTTGGCCCCTAAATAAGAGAGCTAGGCCGTAACTGAAGGCCAAGCCCCTGACTATTGCGTTTATCAATTTATAGTATCGCAACCGGGTAAATGTACACTAGCTTGTGATACAATATGAGTTTTGTTACAAAAATATTGCGGTAAGGAACGAAAACACACGATCAGGGGGTGGGGCCAATGAGGCGTTATCACCCGTCTCCGATAGAAAAATTCTTGGCACAATATAAGAGTAGCTGTTGGTTCCCGAATACTGCGCATGACATGCTACAACTTTACATATGTATATATTTTGTCAGTGGTTTTCTTGCAGCATACATACTTTTAGTATCATATTGACGCTGAATAAATAAATATAGTTGTTTTATTTGAGCGAAGTAGTATATGGCTTAGCAGTTTACATGCTGTATTTCGCAAGATTTCTGGAAGACTCAGCATTACTAACTCTGCAATGTAAAAGCACGTCCAAGTTATTCCATGTGTCAAAGTGGGGTCAAAATTATGATCGCTAAATTTGGCTGGCCAGGCCAGAAAGACTAGGATAAGTCTATGTTGGCTCTGTCCACCTGAAATCTGCAAAGTTTCATGAAGTCATGAGCAATAAAACAAAATGGCTTTAACTACTTTCGCATATTGCAACACATTTAATACAGCACGGATGAAACAGTTCGTGGGTTTGCACTTGCAGTTTGTTAGCTGGGTTTGGTAACTTATGGGATGCTGGCTGGCTCATGAGTCTCCAAAACGATGTCGCATGAATCCTCTATTGCCGTGGTTTGCTCCATATTGCATGAAATATATACAATTCATTCAACAAAGGGCTAATAGGTATATACTTTGGCCGGAATTAGGCTACCCGGCTGCAATGCCGGTACCGCATGGACGCGAAATTAAGCTTGAAAGTAAAGAAACATTACGACGACTGTTGGCTTATGTAAGGTCGAAATTTACACTTTTCTTTCTCACGTTCACGTTACAGACTCTGCGTAGCTTGCGTCGGGACGTGTTATATCGGTGTTTGCAGTAAACTACTAGCAATGAAGTAGATTAGATAACACTAAATTCATACATGCTGGGGGTCACCGGGAGGTAGTCGGGACTTCGTGGAGGCCAACCTCTATGAACATGTACAACTAAACCCGTATTCACGTTTTTGTAATGAACACGAAATTTTGAAACCCATTTCATTGTTGAGAAATTCTTATGTTCAATAATGCTTTACAAAAGTAAAAAACATTTGGGAAATTTAGCAAGATGGGAATTGTGTGCCCAATAATTTGAGATTTTGATATCGTACATAAATAAATCCTGGAAATTTTCTTACTTGGTGCCAGAAATTTGCTACTGGCCCAAATAAATATATTGGAAAATATCCGGTACCGAATGTTTAAGACTAATCTTTCGCAGATTTGCGCGCAGTTGGGAACTCAGTTTTCCAATATAGCTTTCACCTAAACCGACAAGATAATCACTGACTTTGCTAGCTTTTGTGTGTTTCGCAATTTCCTAACGTTGTAAGCTTTAAATAATTACAAAACATTTTATATATATGTATCGAGTAAACATTTTACTTTGTCTAAAAATAAACAGCAACTAACACAGTATGGTTTTAGAGAACAAATAAATTTCAACAACGTGAATAAACTCTTGGTTGACCACATGCGAGCCGGTATGATCTGTGTAGAGATTAATACAGCACCGATAGTTGCATGCAAAATGTTGTTCTCTGGTACGTAATTTTTGTCCTGATGGCCCAATGAAAGTTCTTTGGTATTATCGGCTATAATATCAAAGCGTCACCAACGTGTGCATAAGTTGATTTCTATTGCTATCGTTTCATACCAAATATAAACACATCATCACAGTGATGCGTTTTTCAGCTCTTCCGGGCGTGTGATTATTGATATATATGTTGCATTTTTCAACTTTCAAACAAAAGTACATAGTTTGTCAAATTTCTGACCACTGGTCGAACACTTGATTTTAATGCCAATTTTAATGTATGATATAGCCAAAAGTAGTAAAAGGCAATCTAGAAACTATTTGATTGTCAAAATACTGTTATGTGTTTATTCTACTTTTCGATATAAAGCAGTTGGTTTAACACGTAAACGCCGTATTTTCTTGCGCTGAAAATTTGGTGTGGCGCTAACGGACCTAGCTGAAAATTATGTTGAGGCTACAAACAAGAATACGTTTGATAGTTTTCACTGTCGGGAAATGGCTTTGATAATAATGGGTTTTAACCGCGTAGCATACATTAGGGAGCTTTAATATGAAGTATTAGAGTTCAACATGACGAGGTGCGGGGTCAAGGTATATCCGGAGATAGCTAGACTCCAGTTTCCTGCAACAGGTGGGTACATGATTACCAGAAATAAATTTATAGTTGCAATGAAACAATTGTGATTTCGGCAAAACATTTCGTTATCTATGATGAAGTGGCGGTAACAGAACAGGACCACATAAATCAAGCTACAATTACTCAGAACAGCACAGGTTTAAATCTGTTGTTAATTTTCATAGGAGTCGACAGGCATTGTAGGTTGGCGCTACCGAACACAAATAATTGAAACTAGTAGATGAAAAATGTTGGTTTTACCCCCCCCCCCCCACCGGTGGGGACCGGTGGTGGTGAGTCATCATGGCACAGGCTGACACGTGCGTATATATGTGTATTATGTGTGCGTATGTGTGTATATTATGTTTTTAATGCGTATATATATATGTATACATTTATATATATATATAAATAACTCAGCGACGCTCTCCTTGTTTTTGGGATATACAGTTCAATACGGATATAGCTGTACTATTCTCATAATTGTTTTATTGAATATGACTATATTGTTCTCAGCAGGAGGTAATGAGCTATTGCGAAATAGATAATGATTTCATCATTACAAAGAAATTTAGCCTACGTTTTCAATGATGACATATCAAGCTGTTTTTTCATCTTACGCAATGTTGCGAAATACTGTGATGTCTCGTGTGTATAAACAGCTTAATCCATCATTAAATTATTATACAGTCTTGGTTTTTGTTTAGCAGTTCTCTACCGACGTTCATAATATAATTATTTTAGATTTTATTTTAGCAAGGCAATTTTTGTCCCGTGTTTCAGAGCATATTCTTGTTGCCATTTGTTGACATATTTTAGGTACCATGTGCTACATGGCACCTCACATTATACCTCTACTTCTTATGGATATTTGGAAAGGTTGCAACCTGGGTTATTGAGGTGCGCATCCGTATATCTAGCGCTAAAGGTTTCCGTGGATTCCAATGAATCGTCCAATGTTTAGCATTGGTGCGAAACTGGATATGGATAAAAGGGGCCTTCTTGTGTGGGAAGCGGTCATTTATCATTTCCACTTCAATTGGCTTGCGCTTAGTTTTAGAGCTTGTTGGTTAGGTATAGATTTTGACACTTTGATGGGCTGGTTAGTTATAGACGCGGCCTAATCGATGCGTTGCTACGTATACAATGCTTCGTTTGCGGGGTCTTCAATATGGTTGACCTTAGGACTCATCATACATGCTTGAGCAGAACGCAGTGGTAGGGTTGTAAAGGGTATAATAGCGTTTTCGGCATTTTAACACACCCGTAAGGGTATAGTAGCGTTTTCGGCATTTTAACACACCCGTAAGGGTATAGTAGCGTTTTCGACATTTTAACACACCCGTAAGGGTATAGTAGCGTTTTCGGCATTTTAACACACCCGTAAGGGTATAGTAGCGTTTTCAGCAATTTAACACACCCGTAAGGGTATAGTAGCGTTCTCGGCATTTTAACACACCCGTAAGGGTATAATAGCATTTTCGACATTTTAACACACCCGTAAGGGTATAGTAGCGTTTTCGACATTTTAACACACCCGTAAGGGTATAGTAGCGTTTTCGGCATTTAACACACCCGTAAGGGTATAGTAGCGTTTTCGGCATTTTAACACACCCGTAAGGGTATAGTAGCGTTTTCGGCATTTTAACACACCCGTAAGGGTATAGTAGCGTTTTCGGCATTTTAACACACCCGTAAGGGTATAGTAGCGTTTTCGGCATTTTAACACACCCGTAAGGGTATAGTAGCGTTTTCAGCATTTTAACACACCCGTAAGGGTATAGTAGCGTTTTCGGCATTTTAACACACCCGTAAGGGTATAATAGCATTTTCGACATTTTAACACACCCGTAAGGGTATGATAGCGTTTTCGACATTTTAACACACCCGTAAGGGCATTACATTGTTTTCACACACCCGTAATCGCATTACATTGTTTTCACACAACCGTAAGGGCATTACATTG
Source organism: Trileptium ribeirensis (assembly GCA_030248225.1). Taxonomy (NCBI): domain Eukaryota; kingdom Metazoa; phylum Nematoda; class Enoplea; order Enoplida; family Thoracostomopsidae; genus Trileptium; species Trileptium ribeirensis. The sequence goes on from JASANE010017747.1 coordinate 66,080, forward strand.
TTTTCACACACCCGTAAAGGCATTGCATTGATTTTGACACATCCATACGGGTATAATACTCTTTACAACTTTGACACAGCCATAGGAGTATAATACTGTTTTCAACGTACCCATAGGGGCATAATACTGTTTTCAACATTGTCGCATTACACAGTGTATGCAAGGTAACTGAATATGGGGCATCCGAGCAGCCCGTGGTTTTGCACTAGGCTATATAAAACGGCGTTTCCGCGTATTTTAGTCAGTCTACGTGTTTCTTTCGTGAAGAACGGTTGTTTATATTATCGAGCTCTCTTATTTCAGTGTGTTACTATACTATTATTAATAAGCTATAGTAAAGTCTTAAAAGGATGGCATTTGTGTGTGATATATGTGGAAGCAAGTTCTCTCGGAGAGACAAGATGACGAGACACAAGCAATCGATTCACGATGCGATGGAATGGCGATGCGATCAATGCAACAGCATGTTCTCAAGGAAAGACGCGCTCACAAGGCACATCAAGCGGTGGCACGGTGGACAAATAGCAATGGTAACCAAGAAGACAAATCGTGTAACCACGTCAGCAACCAAACGGAAGAATGCGAACTGCGATCAACAACCACAGGCAAAGGTTCGACGAACCGAGGACGACCTAGAACAGCTGGAAATGATGGCAAGCAACATTATCGGATGCAAGCAACCAGCTACGATGGTAGGAGAAGATGATGCAGTTACGTTGCGACAGTGGACGAAAGCGCTCAAAGGTTACCTCAAAAGCTACTACATCATTCCAAAGAACGTCGTGGCAGATTTGTCAATATTTCTCAATCAATCACGAACCACGGTGGAAAAGCTTTTACAGCAACAACGCGGTCGCGGTGTCAAGCTATGGATCAGCGTTCAGTGCGTAATGACAAAGTTGGACGGCAATACGATGACGACTCATTTCAACAACAAAGTTCGTATCATACTACCCGGTAGCAACATCGAAGAAGATGTAAGTAGTGTGTTTGACGAACTTACGAAGAAGCTGGACGATTTTGAAGCATTGGGTTCCGGATGGACGCTTCAGGATGTGCGACATGCGGATGTTCATCTCACCATCTACCAACCATTACGAGGATCATTATACGTGGAGCTCCCCAGCTCAATCAGAAACAAGCGCGCGGTCCTCAACATTCAGAATCATGACAACAGATGCTTTCTATGGTCGGTGTTGGCGGGAATTCACCCACTCTCGTTCAAGCAATACCCGGAACGTGTAAGCAATTACGAACAATACGTGGAAGAGATCAATATGGACGGCATCGATTTCCCGGTCAAGCTACATGATATTCCACGATTCGAGAAGCAAAATGGTATAGCTGTCAACGTCTACGGATTGGAATATGATGGTATACTATACCCGTTATTTATCTCCAAGACCCAACATCAGCAATATGTCCATCTCGTATTGTACAAGAACCACAACTGTTTGGTACGCAGTCTCGACTCCCTTCTCAACTCCCAACGTCGGCACACAAACAAAATGTTCTTTTGTGACAAATGTCTTATTCCATGCTATAGTCAGCAGCAACGAGAAGAACACCTACAACGATGTCGCAACGATGAACCGTCTCGCATACAAGTTCCCCCACCCAACGCATTCCTAGAATTCAGCAATCTTCAACGTATGCAACGTGCACCGTATGTTATTTACGCAGATTTCGAATGCATACTACAAAAAATAGACACGTGTGAACCCCCACCCACAGCAGCGTACACCAATCAGTACCAGCGGCACACCCTCTGTGGATATGGGCTCATAGAGGTTTTCGGATGTTGTGGCGATAATATCAAGATTGGAGATCCAGTTCTATACCGTGGGGATGATGTCGTCAAGACGTTTCTATACAATGTAATTGGGCTTGCAACCAAGCACCAACAAGATCACATGGAAAACCAGAAACCAATCAGCATGACGGATCAGGACCACAAGGATCACCGGTGCGCAACCAAGTGCTATTTGTGTGGCGGTTGGTTATCAAAAGACGATACGGCAAAGGATCATTGTCATCTATGTGGACGATATCGTGGTGCAGAGCATCTAAAGTGCAACATCGGATACCGACTCAGTCGAGATGTCACCGTCATGTTTCACAATCTACGACGATACGATGGTCATCTCATGATGCAACAACTCGGTGAGGTGTGCAAAGAACAAGGACTTGAAATCGAATGTATCGCGAAGGGGATGGAAGATTACATGACATTTTCTATCAAACGCAAGTCAAAGAAACGACAGAGTTGTAGTGGCAAAGATAGTAGCAACCCATTCATTTTAAGTGAAGCAGATTGTGAAGAAGACGATAAGGATGAGTGTTGGGATGAAGAGTTGGAGGGTGTGGATTTCATATTGGGCAATGACGACACCGATGATGAGGACGAGGTTGGGTGGAAGATTCGGTTTATCGATACAATTCAATTTCTTCCGTCCTCGTTGCAAACACTCACGGACAATTTAAAGAAAAAAGATATGGATGCTTTCGTGGCAATGAAAAAGTCATTTGGTGATAAGGTGAATCTAATGGTGCGTAAAGGGGTATACCCATACGAATACATGGACAGTGTCGAGCGATTCAATGAAACACAGTTACCCCCTCATTCAGCATTTTATTCGTCACTTAGCGGTGATGACATCAATGATAATGACTACACTCATGCGCAAACAATATGGAAGGAGATGGAGATTAGGAACGTCGGACAATATCACGATGTTTATCTCAAGACGGATGTTTTACTATTGTGCGATGTATTCGAAAATTTCCGAAGATTCGGACTCGACAAATATCAATTGGACCCCGTTCATTACATTACCCTTCCAAGTTTCGCGTGGGATGCATGTCTCAAGTACACTGGCGTCAAGCTCGACTTGATCAGCGATTCAGACATGTACGCGTTCTTCGAAGACGGGATTCGTGGAGGGGTATCCGTAATATCACACCGATATTCAAAGGTGAATAACCCATACGTCGATGGATATGATGAAACCCAACCCAACAATTACATTATGTACCTCGACGCGAACAATTTATACGGATGGTCGATGGTGCAGAAGTTACCGTGTCACACATTCAAATGGATGACTCGTGAACAGATTGATGCAATCGATTGAAATACGGTCGATACCAATGGCGATACAGGATATGTGTTGGAGGTTGATTTGGAGTATCCCGAGGAACTCCATGATCTACACAACGATTACCCACTTGCACCGGAACGTCTTAATGTCACGGAGGATATGTTATCGTCGTATTGCACGAACATTAAAGAATCATTAAAAGTATCAAATGCAGCGGTCACAAAGTTGGTCCCCAACCTCAAGAACAAAGAACATTACACGGTTCACATTCGCAATTTACAACAATATATCAGCCTCGGAATGAAACTCACAAAGGTGCACCGGGTCGTCTCCTTCTTTCAATGGCCGTGGATGGAGCGATACATCACATTCAACACGGAGATGCGTAAAACGGCGAGCAGTGACTTTGAGAAAGACTTATATAAACTCCTTAACAACGCAGTATTCGGCAAGACGATGGAAAACGTGAGGGGCTATGTGGATATACACCTTGTGGCGGACGAGAAAAAGTACATAAAATTGGTCGCAAACCCCCGTTATTCAATGTCATCAATCTTCAACGAGGATCTAGTGGCGGTTAAAGTGCATCGCAAAACGATCAACTTATGCAAACCGATTTACGTCGGATTTACGGTGCTTGATCTAGCAAAGACCCTCATGTACGACTTCCACTACAACTACATTAAAGCAATGTATGGCGATCAATGCACACTACTCTTCACTGATACTGATTCACTGTGCTATTCCATCAACACCGATGATGTCTACACAGACATGGCTAATTTCGTTTTTCGACACCAGCAACTACCCGACGGATCACCCCCTTTACTCTACAGCAAACAAGAAGGCTTTGGGCAAAATGAAGGATGAGACAGCGGGGGAACCAATTGAACAGTTTGTGGGTTTGCGAACGAAGATGTACAGTATAAAGTGCGGCGGAGATGAGAAAAAGCGGGCAAAGGGAATCCAGAAGGTAGTAGTGAAGGAGCAAATTAAGCATGAGAACTATGTAGATACACTATTCGGCAGTACTATGATGCGACACAAAATGAACATAATTCGGTCTAATAAACATATTCTGAACATAATTACATTGAACAAAACGAGCTTATCAGCTTATGACGATAAACGTTACATTCTGAACGATGGAATAACTTCGTATGCTTACGTTCATTGTGATATTGATTTTATTAACTTGTTGTATGATATGAGTAATGATGCATAAATTATGTTATTGTTTTATATTATGCTATCCATCGTGTTATATGTTCAATAAATGATAATTCAAAACTCTGTCTCCGTGTTGATGAACTTTGAGTTGATGGAGTACCTGCGCATCTAACCGGTGTTAAACATGCAGGTCTTAAAAGGATTGTATAATATATGTGTGTAATAATCATGGAGGACAAGCTGAAAGCTATTTATTACGATGCAACTAATGTTGCGGGGTTTTCAACGGCATCAAAGCTGTACCGTGAAGCACGCAAGCATGGTTTGAAGGTTACGTTCAAGTATGTGCAAGAGTGGCTTCGTAGTCAAGAGACTTACACACTACATAAACCACGTAGACTTAGATTCAAGCGACGACGCACTGTTGTCAAAGGTATTAACGACCTTTGCCAGGCTGACTTAGCTGACATGTCTGAACTTGAAAGGCACAACGATGGGTCCCGATACCTACTTGTAATGATTGACTGCTTTTCAAAGTATGCATGGGTTATTCCAGTCAAAAATAAGACGGCACCTGTGATTCTGGCAGCACTCAAACAAATATTTGATAAGGTAAAACCCAAAAACTTTCAAACTGATAACGGTAAGGAATTGTTAACAGCTTGGTGTATGACTATTGCAAAAATATAGGTGTCAACGCGTATACAGCAAAGAACAAAGAAACAAAGGCTAGTATGGCTGAACGATTCATACGTACGCTGAAGGGTAAAATTTACAAGTCTATGACGGCTCGCAAATCGACGATATGATGACTTGCAAAGTATTGTGAAAACATATAATAACACAAATGCCATCCTTTTAGACTTTACTATAGCTTATTAATAATAGTATAGTAACACACTGAAATAAGAGAGCTCGATAATATAAACAACCGTTCTTCACGAAAGAAACACGTAGACTGACTAAAATACGCGGAAACGCCGTTTTCAATAAGCCCAGTGCAAAACCACGGGCTGCTCGGATGCCCCATATTCAGTTACCTTGCATACACTGTGTAATGCGACAATGTTGAAAACAGTATTATGCCCCCTATGGGTACGTTGAAAACAGTATTATACTCCTATGGCTGTGTCAAAGTTGTAATAGTATTATACCCGTATGGATGTGTCAAAATCAATGCAATGCCTTTACGGGTGTGTGAAACAAATGTAACGCCCGTACGGTTGTGAAAACAATGTAATGGATATTTACGTGGCGAAAATGTGTCTTACGGTGTGCTATGTCAAAAGAAACTATCATACCCTTGCGGGTGTGTTAAAATGTCGAAAATGCTATTATACCCTTACGGGTGTGTTAAAAAGCCGAAAACGCTACTATACCCTTACGGGTGTGTTAAAATGTTGAAAATGCTACTATACCCTTACGGGTGTGTTAAAACGCCGAAAACGCTACTATACCCTTACGGGTGTGTTAAAATGCCTGAAAACGCTACTATACCCTTACGGGTGTGTTAAAATGCCGAAAACGCTACTCATACCCTTACGGGTGTGTTAAAATGCCGA